>JADRCC010565120.1:0-14189 GCA_019843855.1 Hylomyscus alleni
ATCCATCCATCCATCCATCCATCCATCCATCCATCCATCCATCCTTCAGATGTATCAGATACTGAAATAAAAAAATAAAGAGATGAATCATGATAATGCCATCTAGATTTTCCCAGTCAAGGGAGGAGGAAAGTCCATATACACTCATTGTAATGTCAGGCTTAGCGTAACATTCATGTGTAGGTATGGATTATTTCAAAGCTCTGGGGCTAAGAAAACACTATCTTTCCACCATCATAAATTTATACTCCCAAATTACAAATTAAATGATGCCAAAAAATTTAACATTTCACCATCCTCTCACTGGCAACTCAGAAATAACATAGCAGGTAGGCATTCCGAGATTTGTTGGACACACAAGGACAGTGAACTTATGTCTTCCAAGATCACAAGGCTAGTCAGCTAAGAAGTAGAGTTTTGAAAGGCCAAGGTTTGAATTTACAAATCAGAGCCTTACCTAGGCTGCCTTCGTAAGACATAGCTGAGGGAAGCAATCACTAATCCATAATTATTTTTATAAATACATTCCTATAAGATTAAATGAAACCCTGTAGGTCATTTTAGATTCTGTTTTATCTTAAAATATAAGGTAGGCATGCATGCAGGCTTATTCTGAAGACCAAACAAACCTGTTTAGTTTCAGCATTGACTAGAGATATTCATTTGCTGAGAGCAATACTACCAACTCCTCTGAAATTCATAACTTCCAAATTACACTATGTATCTATCCAAACTACTCGTGATAGATGGCAAACACCCATACAAAGGGGAGCTAGACTTGACTCCACCTTCCCCATTTCCTTAACTCTACCATAAGCAGACAAGAATACCAGCTGCGTTGGGTGGTTATGAGGAGGAAACAGAAAAGAATTCCAAACAAAAACTCTGCTACTTAGCCTGTGGCCGGTCCATGATGGCAGCCATTGTTTCAAACCTAAGACAAAGAGTTTAAGAATGATTAAGCACATAGTTTGTTTAGATCCACACCAATTCCTTCCACTGAAAAGTTGGGCATTCACAACTCTCAGGCAAGAAGGACCAAATTGAGTTGGGGACAACATGGCATTGTGAGCATGAGATCCTGTTGAGAGTTGGGCAAGTTTGACTTTGAAGCCTGACTCCCATCACCAACAAGATCTTAATCAAATAACTCCAGCCTTTTCAACTATTACCCTCAATTGTGGAATAAGGATCAAAATGTCTTCCCTTAGAGTGAACAGAACAGATAAATGGCAATCCTACACGAGGAGGCGTCTCAGCAATGGCAGGTCCTGTGTCATCTGTGCCTCTGAGTCTCTGAGTGTGGCTCCTATCTGCCTGGAGCCTATGCTGGCACTTGGATTGATGGGAGAGCTCTGTTGGCAAAGCCCAGATGCTGGCAGTATCTGAGTATTTTTATTGCCAGCACTTCTGGCGTTGGAGATTTGGAGACTAGAGGAGGGAAGGGCACGCCTCCATGCCTATAAACAGTTGAACTTTTCTAGGAATTCCTATGAGATCTTGGCAAATGCAGGTACCTTTCAGGAGGTGAAGGACACCCTTGTCAGCTCCCATTTGGGCAATCAAAATTTGTTACGCTTGGCAATCCTTATCAATGTGCAAAGTTATGCCCACAGGCTGATCAATTGTTCCGCAGATGTTCTTTTATAACCCAAATACTAAGTCCAGAGCCTTTATGACTGAAATCACGTTAAGGTTGCTCCCCAAACTTCCTAGACCAAAAGACCCATAGTTTCCAGAGAAACTTTTCCCTGGTTTGTGCTTTCTAAGAGCAAGTCCATTTATACCAGGAACATCTGAATACAGTGGGTAGCACTGGGAGACGTCCTTGTCAGTTTATAAAGGCAGCCTTGTGCCTTTGAAGTGATCCTCAGAGACCAATAGATGCCTTTTAAAGTGAGCACTTAAGATATCCATCGCTGCATTAATTCTCTAACATTTTCCAAATACCTCCTTAACTTACTATTTAATTCATTCTTGAAGTGATTCTCAAAGGCGGGAAACGAGTATTTTCACAGGTGGCTTCCAAGGCTGAAATCATTTGTGAAAAATTCACTAACTTTTTCTGTGTTCTAACTAGAAATCACATTTACAGAGATTTTTTTTTTTTCTTTTTACCTTTGGTACCGTACGGCCCCCTAAGATGCCCTTTTATAGTACCACATGCCGGAGGACTGCAAATAGCTCACAACTCTTAACATCTACGTAAGGCTTTGCTCAGCTGTCTTTAGGGTAGCGGAAAACAAATACTCTCATAAGATCCTCTTGAAATGTTATGATGGAGACAAATAGGTCCTCAAGATGACTGTGTGTCTTTAGAAAAGATCACCTAATAACGACTCAAAGCTCAGCTGCCATTCCGCAACTCAGGTTACTCTGAGGACGTTTGCTTTGGCGGCACCTGGGCAATGGAGAGAGAAGTAAGAACAGGGAAATTCATGTAGAGATTAGTCATTTAGAGGTTATTTTCTCCCGGTTTTTTTTTTTTTTCTTTTTTTCCCAAGGTAACAGGCAACTGACTAGAAAGAAATGACATCTCCACAGCGCGTTTGGGGACGTTATCGGTGAAACTGAAGTGCCATGTGCACTTCTTATCAACATGGTCTCAACACATCGAGACACAAATATGCCAGAATCAGTGTTTGGGGGGTGCCTTTCTGCCCCACTGCAGATTTTGCAAGTGTTCTTGCTTACCTTAGTAAACACTGAATCACTTCCATGAAACCTGATTGATAAACAAACTAAACTACATGCCCTGGGCTAGACAGCTCTGCTTTGGGGTTAATGGCAGGAGAATTTAAGAGACTGAAAGGGAGGTTCAAGCCTTTGGTCTTCCACTGCACTGAATCTGATTTGTTGTGGATTCATGATACTCCACTATGCTTTTCAATTTGAAAGGTGTTTACATTCAAATCCCTTGCTTCCTTTTTTCATTCAAAAAGGTAAATGTATAAAAAGTCCAAGAGTTTAGAAGGTCAGTGACTTGCTCTGTTGGGGAGCAGAGGTAGTGGAGTTTGATCTGTGGTTCCCCACAGATCTCTGTGCATTTGTCTCTGGGGAGTGGGGAAGTATTGTTGGTCAGGCTTCAGTGCCAGAATGTGGGAGGTGAGCAGAGCTCATAGATACCCAGGTAGCACTTCATGTGGTTCCAGGGAACACATTTTTCAAGACCACCAGATTATGAGAAAAGCCTCTTGCCTCCTATTCTAGGATTCTTCTCTCTGGGGCACCTTCCACCTTCCCAGAGATGCATAGCAGCTACTCCAACAGCGTTCCCTAGCCATTAAAAAATGATCTATCTTTAAAATATGACCAATAACATTTTACTTGAATATATTAAACCTCTACAATTGCATTTTACTTTATCGACACATTTTAAACAAAAATAGAAAACATTTTTCTTACTAGAGAGGGAAAAAAAACTAATCATGATATTACAAACTATTGACAGAAAAATTGTAACTTGAGAAAATTTTGACCATTGACTGCGTTAGTGCATGATAACACTATTAAAAATGACCTTATTTATTGAAAAGTAATCTGTAATAGATTAAAAGTATAAAAGCCTGGTTGGGATTGGTATTTCCATTCCCAAAGTCAATGTAATTGTTCACAAAAATGAGGACTATATGACACACCTTTAAAGAATCACAAAGTAGATAGACCCAAAATAATTATTTTTATTTAAAAAATTAACATATTCTAAGTGCCTCATATTAAACTTCACTTACTTTAACCGGAGGCTCTCAATCATAATGTTCCTGACATTTGGGGCTGCAGACTAGTTCCTAGGGGTTGTGGTCATTCTATTCATTGAAAGATATTGAGCAATACGATGTCCTTTACCTCCATGCAGTCACTGACAAGACTTCCTTAGTTGTGACAATAAAAAATGTCTCTTGACATGACCACATTCTGAGAACTGCGGCTTTAAAAGAAGAAAACTCAAATTATGTGAGCTCCCATCCCACTCCCTAGATTGGGTGGGGCATTTTTGCGTGCAAGATAATGGGGTTGTTTAATATGATATGAATTAAGAGAGTGCAAGGGCCTGAACCCCAAATGCTTTACCTGAAATCGCACTAAAATTTTGTTTTCCTTGGGACTAACCATCGATTGGATGTTGGCATGAGATTGATTAAAGGTGCAGGGCCTCTGGATGTAGGAACAGTGTCGTTCACCCCTTCGTAGGACTCTGCTTTCAGGAGACTAGGGTAACTGTCCAAGAGGCCAATGCGAGGTAAAAATTTCACTTGCTCACTGCACAATTTTCACTTGCCCAAACTTTCCCCAGTCTGTTTCTCAACAAAAAATGACAAGTCAAGCCAAGTTCCCAGAGTGTAGCTATCTTAGAATGCCAGGTAGTTGCAAGACGCCACCTCCCAACCCGAACACTCCAAAGGTCCATTAGCCTCTTTCTTCTTAGGGTTGCATCCCATAATTCAGGAGCAGACTAGGAAACACAAAGGCGTCAGAAGTGAGCAAGCACATAGAGCTCTGCATGGTGAGTTCTCTGCATGGAGAGAAGCATGCAGAGGCTGCCAAGGGGCCATGGAAGATCTGTAGCAACCCTCACTGGGCAAATCTGAGAGGACTCCCTGAGGATGTGAAGGGCTGGGCATTAAAGGTCAGGTGACATTTTTCTCAAGAGAGGGTGTTGATGCAGGGATTGCAGCAGTACGCACCATTACCAGGAATATATAAAGTTGGAGTTTCAGAGACCAGATCCTGAGGTCTCTGGCACACTAAGGACTTGGTCTGAATGTCATCCCGAGTCTTAGGGACCCAATGAGATACTCTAATCAAGAAACAACCTTCACAGCTTTCCAAATGAATAAAGCAAAAGTTACAGTGGAAAGGAACAGGGGCAGTAAGCTTGGCTCCTCTTAACTGCTAATCGTTTATTTTATATATCAGGACTGCATTTGCCCAAACTACCTTGACCAAGCCTCATCCCCTCCAGCTTGTCTACCTAGAAACCACATCCCCAGCTTGTTTCACAGCATGAGCCCCCTGCCCCATGATTTGGTAGATTAATCAAAGCGAAAAGTGATTCTTTCCAATCAGAAAGCAGAACCACATTGAAATTGTCAGTTTTCCATACGGTGTCAAAGAGAATGTCGAGTCTCCTGGTAGCCAAAGTAAGTAAAGTGGTAGTGATAACCAAGAATTCCCTGGGGTATCTGGACCTTTCTGCCATTTTTGGAAAGATGACGTGTAGCAATGGCCAAGTAGGGCTACCTGGTGTCAGTCATTTTCAACCTATTTGCATATCCAGAATGTTAGCACATTCCTTGCCATTCTCTTTTCCCAAGTGCACAAACCAAGTTTAAATTCAAATTATTCATTTCCTACAGCCAAAAATACCTTAAATAGACAACAAAGCAATAGCTAACTGTTTTATGGACAGTCAAGAGATTCCAGTTTCTACTGTCTATTTGCATCAGTCAGAAACATCAACGACATTTTCCAAATCTAGTTTAATTACGAAATATTTCAAACATCCAAAAGCTTTTGAAATACTGTACTGAACTTTACCTCTTATATAGCATTAACAAAAACACTTTGTCCCACTACTTCAGTGCTTTGTTTTAAATAAGGTGCATTAAAAAATAATTTCCCCTCTGGCATCTCCAATCTCTCTTCCCCCCTCTTCCTCAGGACTCCCCGGATCTGCCTTATATTTGGCTGTGGAAATCTGCACCTGCTCCCATCAGTTGCTCAATGAAGTCTCTCTGGTCTCTCTCATGATGTGCTCTGGTCCCAGCACATCCTGCAGCCATGACAACATGTAAGTTGGAGGTTTTTTGTCTGGGTTGGTGTCCCAATCCCTCCACGTAAGGCCTTGTCTAGTTACAGAAGATAGCTGGTTCAGGCTTCATGTCCCCCATTACCAACAGTTGTAGAAAGTGTCACCCTGTGGTTTCCATTGTGATAGATTTCTACAGTACTCCCCAAGTGCCCCCCCCAGTTCCTATTGTTTCTCTCAGTATTCACTGTCTCCATCCCCCTCCTTCTGATCCCTCCCATTCTTTTTCCCACTGGCCTATAGGCCACCTGCAAAATCTATACAATTTCCTATCCCCAGGAAGATGCTTGCATCCACTCTTCTAACCCTCCTTTTTGCTTAGCCTCACAGGTCTGTAGATTGTAGCATGTTTTTCCTATACTGCTAATATCAACTTATACATGAGTATATATCATGTCTGTCTTTCTGAGTCTGATTTCCCTCACTCAGGATGATTTTTTTATTCTAGTTTCATCTATTTGCCAGAAAATTTCACGATATCATTTTTTTAACAGTTGAGTAATACTTCATTGTGTAAATACTCCACAAGAACATGTCCTACAGAGTCCAGTGACCAGGACTCAAGTAGACTCAAAGAGGTTAGGAAGCCTGTATGGGTCCGACCTATATTCTCCACATATATGTGGTTATGTAGCTTGGTGTTCTTGGGGGATTCCTAACAGTGGGAGTGGGGGCTGTCTCTGATTCTTTTGTCTACTGTGGGACCTTTCTTCTCCTACTGGGTTGCTTTGTCCAGCTTCGATGTGAGAGTGTGTGCCTGGTTGTATTGTAGCTTGCAGTGCCATTGGTTGAGGTCACTGGAGAGCCTGATCTTCACTGAAGGGAGGTGAAGGAGGTGAATCTGGGAGAAAGGGGAAGTGGGGGAGGAGAGACCTGGGGAAGGGAATGAAGGAAACTACAGTAGGATGTAATATATGAGATAAGAATAAAAAGGAAAAAAATCCACACCCAACCCTCCATCCTTACTCTCAGAAATAACCTTCCAAACCCCAAGGCTGCTGGGAAGTGCTTCTACTCAACACACATTCACATCAACAGCATAGCATCTTGGTTAGGATGTTGTGAGAATTTCAATAGGTGATCTAAATTAGGGATGCCCAGGGCCACTGAGATGACTTAACAGATGAAAGTGATTCTAGACAAGCCTGAAAACCTGAGTTTGAATCTCAGAATCCACAGTGGAAGAGAACAGACCCCTGGAAATTATCTTCTCACCTCCACATATGTACTTTGATCCATTCATGCCTGCTCATATATTCACCACACACACACACACACACACACACACGCACACGCACGCGCACGCGCACACGCACACGCACACGCACATGCACATACACAAAAGTTTGTGTCTGCATTCTCTGTTTTGTGGGTCATTTTTTTAAATCTCCATCAGTAATACCTAGCATTCATCAATCTAGCTTTATTTTGACTGTCTTGTGGTTTACCGACCAAGTGATGATTTTAGGGTGTCTTTGTTCGGGTTCCTATAGCTTCAAGGAAACACTACACCCAAAAGACATGTTGGGGAGGAAAGGGCTACTTCCACATTGCTGTTCATCACCAAAGGAAGTCAGGACAGGAACTCAAACTGGGCATAAACCTGGAGGCCAGAGCTGATGCAGAGGCCATGGAGCATGACTTTTAATGGCTTGCTCAGCCTGCTTTTTTATAGGGCCCACCAGCCCAGAGATGGCACACACACCATGAGTTGGGCCCTCCCTCATTGAGCACTAATTGAGAAAATTCCTTACGGCTGGATCTCATGAAGACATTTTCTCAACTGAGCCTCCTTCCTCTCTGATGACTCTAATTTGTATCAAATTAATGCCCCAAACCAGCCGGTAGATAGGGTCACTTGTATATTGATGGTCTTAGCGTACTCAGAGCAGAAAAGAATGGAAGTCAGTTAGATGTGTTCCTGTTTCGTCTGCAAGTTTTTGGAGATAGCCTTGTAGGATAGCAGGTGGTCTTTAGTGATGAAGGTGGTCCCCTCATTGATGGCTGGTGAGAAAAGAAGGACCTCAGTTTTATAATGATAAAGAATTTGACTCTGTCCGTGGCTATGTGTACTGAGACTCTAAGTCCAGAAAGGAACAATAGCTCTGCTGATTTCAACTCTGTGAAACTCTGCACAAAGGATCATATCTAGACTTAGACTTCTTTTTGGTGGATGGGTGTGACAAACCTTTACTATGTATTTCAGGCTGAACTTGTGTAACTCTGACCTTGAACTTAACAGAAATCCTCCTGCTTTAGCTTCCCAAATTTTGAGTTTATGGACATGTGCCACCATGCCCAGCTTATATATGGACTTCTGATATACACAAACTATGAAGTAATAAACGGTGTTTTTCAAATGGTGCTGCTAAATCTGTGATAATAGCAATCAAAAGTTGGTATAGAGCTTAACACCACAGGTGTACACTAGCTGATGATGGTTATGATCCAGGCCCAAATCTATATTTAATGTGGAGTCTTTTTACTTCTTCTTCTCCAACCCCTGGAATCCATGCTGCACCAGTTCTAAGCTTAGACCTCAAGAAGTCCTAAACATTTGTGAAGATCTGTATGTGTTTGGCCCAGGGAGTAGCACTATTAGAAGGTGTGGCCCTGTTGGAGTAGGTGTGTCACTGTGGGTGTGGGCTATAATACCTACATCCTAGCTGCCTGGAAGCTAGTATTCTGCTAGCAGCCTTCAGATAAAGATGTAGAACTCTCAGCTTCTCCTGTACCTTTCCTGCCTGGATGTTGCGTGTTCATGCCTTGATGATAATGGACTGAACCTCTGAACCTGTAAGCCAGCCTCAATTAAATGTTGTCCTTATAAGGCTTGCCTTAGTCATGGTGTCTGTTCACAGCAGCAAAACCCTAAGACAAGACCTCCACCCTATGAAGTTTCCATGTGAGAAACTCTAAGCATACCTACAGCAGAATAAAACTACCTATGGAAGAGAGATGAGACGAGTCATCTTAACTGAATCCATCCATGGATTCAGCAAGACCTTGATCAAAACCCCATGAGTTAATTTAGCCAACACCAGAAGAAACACCCATCTGAGCCCACTTCAAATTGCCAGCCTATATATTATGCACTTTTAATACTTACTGTTTTGAGCTACCAAATCTTTGTGTAGTTTATTAAACAACTAATGTAACTTTTTCAGATGTACTAATTCTGAAATAGGTGTGAAATACTCATGTCTGTTCATCAATAAGTTTGTATTTTAGACCTGGATCACAGGGGATCAAGTAAATTTTTAGGTAGAGATTTAGAAGTGATCGGCATAAGAAAGCTTTTTATATCAAGGTTGTAGTTGAAAAGTTTTATTTTCTAAAAAAGATTTTAATCACATAACAATCACAATTCATGATACTGTTCTCCACTTGATTCTGCTAATATTGTTTCCAAGAGGCTATCATGAAATAAACAATTAAAGAAATGCCCTAAAAATACCCTTAACCGCTAGAACTTCACTGTTCCCAGTTCTTTCATATCACACATGTTCTGTCCCATACCAAACTGCATTTTATTTGTGTTCAAATGAAGATGGACCATCTACATAAACTTCCTCCTACACAAATCTCAAGGGATATTGTGAAAAAATAGGCAGAAAGAATGTAAAATCCATCAGAGGAGGAGGGTTATGTGAAATACTGTCTTCTGGACATAATGGGAATATAGCTATTACATGAATTTGTAGTAGCTGTGCTCACTTACACAAGCTCAAACTGGACAAAATTCCAGCATGGGTAGGGATTGGTTTCTCAGACCTCTAGCCCCCAAGCCCAGCTGAGGAACTATTGGTAGCTGATGGGAAGAGAGAATATCATGTCATTGGGTGGGGGTGGGATATGGCTGCTGGTAGGCTCCCCTTCCAAAGTGAATAAGCCCACACCCATATGCATGTATGTACCACTGATTGGTCTCAGCTAGTTATTACATTTAAAGAAAAAATAAAGAACATGAAATTGGGAGGGAGATGTGTTTAGTAGCTCTAGAGGGAACAGAAGGCAGGCAGTAGGGGTAATGATGATCAAAGCACACTGTGTACATGTATGAAATTTTCAAAGATTAGAAATAAAAGGAATTTAATTTCTTACTGGGTTCATCTATGGTGTTAGGAAGTTTTAATCATTCCTTTCAGAATGAAATGTGTGGGGAAAATATTTAAATATGACCTCTTACTAGACCATTTTCACACTTATTTTTCTATAGGTTTGTAGACTCCCCTATCTAGATATCATTTCTATGCATACTGTGTGTCATTGGGAAAATGATAAACCTATCTGTGTCATATAATACAAATTACAAGGTCTTTCCTTAGATCTTTGTGATAACCCTATGGAGATGTCAATCGGTTATCGATCTGATGAAAATCTAGAGTCACTGAAGAGATAAGCCCCTGGGCGCAGCTGTGAGGGGTTATCTGGTTTAGATTAATTGAAGTGGAGAGACCTACCCTATATGTGTATGGTGCTATTCTATGCCCTGAGATTCTGGACTCAACAAAAAAGGAGAAATCTAGATGAGTATACATGTCTATTGCTCTCTGCTTCTTGGCTATGGACATAATTTAGCTGGCAATCTCAAACTCCTGTCGCAATAGCCTGTCACCATAATGTACTATATCTGTGAAGCAAACTTAAAACCATTCCTTTCTTAATTTGCTTTTATCAGGCACCTGTCACACCAATGAGACAAAAACTCATACAGCTCTGAAACTGGCACTGGAGTTACTGTCACGTTCTCTGTAGGGAAATGGAGACTCCTACTCCAAGAAGATGCTCAAGTTCAGCCAAAAAGTAGTGCAGTCCTAGATTTTCAACTCAAAGGTGTTTTGAACTACTCATCACATGCCCCTCAGATTTATTCCATACACAACTCATTCCTTCTCACCAAAGTCTTACCAATGCCCCCTGAAAAACTCCTTTAAAAAGATTCTGTCCTCCTCAGCATAGTTTGTATGAATTATTTGACCCTCTCTAAAGTCCTTTGGCTACCCTTCCACATGGCTCCAGAAATAGGGCAGAGCCAGCCTGAATTGTGCTTCAGAATGAGTCACGCTAGCCTATCTTGTCCTCAGAAATGGCTGTGAGTCTTCTTCGTCTGCCCACAAACACTAATTAATGATCATCTAACTGTACTGTCAACTCTGTTTAATTTTGAGTGAGACCAGTTGTTTATTCCTTGGGCCAGCCAATAGCAACAGAGGAAGGTACTCATGCGTGCCATTGTCCGGGTGGCTCTGGGCCTATAGCAGCCCAGTTTAATGGCCATTCAGAGCTCATTAGTGAGCAAACACATGAGGAGTGACCGCTCCAGTGCCACACGTTGCAACTAATAGCTCCGCCAAACAGAATCGTTTCTGTTTCTGCTCACTTGTTGTGAAATTCTTTCAATGTCAACAAGTGGTCCCGTCGGCGGGAGCCCTCCATCTTGCCCAGCAGTTTTATCCGTTGCTCTCCTGAGCCAGACTTATGTCCTCCTCCATTGTCCAGACCTACAAAGGAGCCTGAGCAATCACAAAGCCTTCACAGCTATTCATCATCAGCTCACTGGACCTAGGGGCAAGCCTGCCCACCAAAGTCTGGGGTTGGCTTGTAAGTATGGCCTGGTGTATGTGACAGTAAGGCACCACCCTGTGGCCCCTGCCTTGGGCATCTGGATAGCCAAGATATATGAAGCTTATGGTCCACATTCAAGACAAGACCAAAGCTACAGGAAATATACAAAATCAGACTAGGAATGCACTTTTGGAGGTTGGCTTTATTTTTTTTAGTCTCACCATCCATTGCACCCTGCAGAGAAGGCGAAGGGTGATTACTATTGAGAGCAGTCATTGTCCCATCTGCATGCATGAAGAATGGAGGGCTGTTTGGCACATTTCATTGGGGGGACTTTAAAAATGCATAATTGAATTGTTCAAATCAAATTTAGGGGCCCCTGTCACAAATCATTACCTGTCTTTCCTCTATCTTCCCCTTGCTCTTCAAATGAATGCCGCACACACTGGCCTCCATTAGCTTAATTTGGTTGAGACATTTTCCAGCCCATATTATGAAAATGAGAGAGAAAATGTTGACCAGGGGACCATCTGTAGAGTGCTTTTGTTTAAAAAGAGTATACATTAATTTGCATCTCCTTATTGTTTGAAAATACTTTCTGTATAATTTTTAGATACTTGTAGAAAGTAGCTCAATACATTTCTCAGATTACTGCCTTTGATTTAATAATCCAGACTGGTGTTTCTATTCTAGGATAGAATTCAGTTCCCTCTCTTTCTCTCTCTCTCACTATGAGGTTTCTTTGTGTAGCTCTGGCTGTCCTAGAACTCACTCTGTGGACCAGTCTAGCCTCAAACTTGAAATTCACCTACCTCTGTCTTCCTAGTGCTGGAATTAATGTGTGCACCACCACACTCTGCTAAAATTAAAATTAAAAGTATTCTTCACTTCAAACAATATAAAATCTATATAAAAATGGTAAGAGTTCTTATTTATTGACCAGTGTTTCCCTTAGTGAAGACTATGTAGAGAGTGTAGTGGCATGTCCTCACTCATATTTTTAGAAGATGCTGTGAAATCAAACCATCTTCCAGTACACTGGCTTATCATACTCAATTTTTAATTTATTGATCACTTCTTTCTTTAAAGCAAGTCATTTTCCAACTACTGGGTGAGTGAATGAAAATAAAACTAATACAGAAGAAGAAGAAATGAAGAAGAAGCAGAAGCAGAAGCAGGGTCACGATCAGAAGAAGAAGGAGGAGGAGGAGGAGGAGGAGGAGGAGGAAGAGGAGGAGGAGGAGGAAGAGGAACAAGAAGAAGAAGAGGAGGAGGAGGAGGAGGAGGAGGAGGAGGAAGGAAAAGAGAGGGAGGAGGAAGAGGAGGAGGAGGAGGAGGAGGAGGAGGAACAAGAAGAAGAAGACATTAAATGATCATACATAATTCAATTTAGAATAGCCTTTAAAAATTCATTTTAGTAGCAGTAATAATCCTTAAGAAAGTGTACTTTAGTAGCAAATTGGTACAGAGGTGGTTTGTCTACCAAATTTTTACAATAAAGCTGGGCGATACCTCAGCTAAGCAAGCATGAGGACCGGTGTTCAAATCCCCCCCCCCCAATAAAAAGATGTGTGATTCTAACCCTAGAGGTGGAGAAGGGGGGCGCAAACTAAATACTTAAACAGTTCTGTGCATTAAGTATTTAGAGTGAGCAAATTTAATTGGTGTTTATGTCCATTGCTTCGTAGCCACTTAAAAAAATACATGTACACCTAATTTTTTAATTTAACTCTTATAAAACCATAATTATGAACATGAAGAAGCTGGTCTGGGTGATAAGGGAGACAGCCTAAGCCCCCTATGTGCCAGAGATGTAATAAGCCTCTCTGCAGGCTCCCATACTCAGTCAGAGCCACAGTGACCCAGTGGCCATGCCTTTCTTGTCCTGGTGGACTTTATCCCAACGAACAGCTCCCCTCCCTTAAGTCATTTCTATCAAATATTTTTTTCACAGTGACCAGAAAATGAACTAAAAGATCTAAGAAGGAGAAAAATGGTCAAAGATAGAAATCTGAGAAAAGGCTTAGGGTTAGAAACCCTGATCAGTGGTTGGGAGCTCATACTGTTCTTACAGAGGACAGATTAGCTCCTGGCACATACACTATGTGGCTCACAGCTGTCTGTAATTCCGGCTCCAGGAGATGCCACATCTTTGCCCTCCTTTTAGCACAGTACATTCCCTAACACAGACATACATGTGCACATATAATTGAAAATGAAAATAATTATTAAAAAGGAAACTGTGTATGTGGGGACAGGATGTAGTAGGAGCTGTCAGAGGATGTGTTAAGCAGAAAGTTGGAAACAAGCATAGTGAGCCATCATGGATGTTAGGTTAAGTGCTCTGGACAGAAGGGTAGAGAGTTGTCCATCCTATACCAAGGTCATGGATCTGGAGCAGCAAGGCAGTGTTGGCCACTCAGAGGCCCTTGCACTAATCTGTGCAAACAAACCAGTTGTTTCAATGTGTGTTCATCTCTTGATAAATCATTTCTAAAACTTCAGTGAAGGCTGGGGAATTATTTCATTGATGCTTTATGGTATTTTGTAAATATCAAGCAGGTAGATTTGGAAGTGGATGTGAGAAGCTACTCCACGCTACTCCAAGATCAACTAAGAACTAAATCTCCTTTGGAGGAAGAGAGTCTCATTTGAGTTGTGACTTGCTATAAAAGATGGCTTATTTCACCATTAGAGATATAGGAATGGTATCTCTGTAATAAAATGTCTGTTAATCTAGTGGTGAATGTTTCCATGTCATAATATCAAAAGAAGTAGAAATCAAACCTACAGTTGCATTAGGTCACAACAT
>JADRCC010565123.1:0-12972 GCA_019843855.1 Hylomyscus alleni
GCCAGTTATCATCCAGTTCTGGGTTAAGTTTAATTTGTATCCTTGTTAAGAGAATAACAGAAACAGTGGTGGAAAGAATAGGAAGTAATAAAAAGGTGATACTAAATTGTGCATAGTCTAGGACAAAACTCTTCACCCGTCAAGCAGGTCAAGTGCAATGGGAAAGCTGGATGCTCACATTGATTCTTTACCACTTTCAAAAAGGAATGCAGACAGAATGAGCCAGACCCAATGGGGCCCAAACTCTCACCCGCCAGACGATTCTCCACAGTCTGCTAATTCCCTACACACTCTCATTATCAGCAGTCTCTTACTTAACATGGGAAAACAGGCTCTGAATTTTTCCTTTTTTTTTTTTTTCCTGTTTGCATCACTGGAAAACCCTGAGATTGCAAATCTGACCTGGTTGGGTTGATAAACTTGCTCATTGAAGGGGAAGAATCCAGTCAGGTTTGCTTTTTAAAAATCGGTGAAGTGTTTCTAAAAACAGAGCACTAGAAAATAAGATGCTTGAGCATGCTCTGAGGAAGGGGGTGGCTCTCTCTGGGGTCTGTCAGTGGTGCCTTCTCTTGTGGGCTCTGAGCAGCAATGCCCCTGCAGCTGTATGCAAGACTTGGGAACCTTCCTGATAAATGCAGCTCAGGGAATCCTAGGCATAAGTGATTCTAATGACAGCCTAGGAGAAATAAACCTTCAAAGACTGGGAAATTTCAGCTTTTCCTTGGGGGGAATTGCATCAATCCAGACTTTATATTCTTTTCATCTTAAAGAGACACCCCCTAAATTATTAAAACATATGCATCTGGAAAGAATTCACCAGATGCGTAATATGAAGCGAAATACAGCTTTTGAATTATTCTAACATTGGTCTGTTACTGATTTTTTTATTAACATAAGTGCCCCGACCCTTAAAGAGCCACCTTAGATTTGTAGACACATGGAGTGGCCATTGCTCTTCCCCAGCCAATGGTAGCTGGCCCTGGGCTGGACAGTCCTGAGCAGTAAGTTGGCTCAGTTGTGCTATATGGAAAGAGAGTTTGTGACTGCTCAAAGATGGCTTCTTCCCACATCTCTTTGCTGTGAGATGCTCAGATCTCCTCACGGCAGGGACGCTACCTAATGAGCAATATAATCTCTAACCATGATTCAGGCCCTTGTGGGAATGCATTATTTCATTAGGCCACTTGTATCTCTTGGAGCAGCAAACGGTTCATTTTCTCAATCGTTCCCAGAGGATGTACAAGGCCGATGAAACTCCTTACTTACTCTTTGGGCACAACTCGATGACCAGAAAAGCTCTGGCCCAAATCCAGAGAACTAACTCAGGAGCTTAGTGCCCATGAAAACCATCATAATTGATCTGAGCATCATAGACTTTAATATTTCATGTTTCTGTACAAAGTTGCCAGCGATGTTTATATTGTTCTTCCATAGCAACTCTTGAGACTTAAAAAAAAAAATTACCTGTTGCTTGCACAATCACTGTTAATTCATTCAACAAATATTTTTCTAGGAGATGAACACTCTGGAGTGGCTCATGCTGAGCACGAAGCAACAGAACAAATATGGTGTTCTGTGGATTGTTCCTTGTGGTGTTGAGAGTACTGATGTACTGTCCATTAATAAGTAGCTACATATGATCATTTTAACTCCAACTTAGAGCTTTCTGCTCAGTGTCTTGCCATCTATCCACCTAGTCAAACCTAGGGAGGAGTAAGGAGTAGCTCTAGGTACCTGAGAGTTATGGCAACACCAAAGCGTCTTTTCCATCATGCAGGAGATGGGGTGCAAAGCTAAACCCTAGAGGTAGGACAGGCCTAGTGGTGTGGTCAACCTCAGGACACTGGGAAGGAAGTGAACTTTTAGGAGTCCTTACCCCAGTCTGCAGTTTCCCAGGGAGACAGTAGTAAAACTTGAAAGTCTCTTGTCTCTCCTGCTCCTAGGCACCCACTGAATACTTTGTGTCCACGTGGCCTCTCTCTCAGCCACTGACTAGAGCAAATAGTTTGTAAATGGCAGCTGCCCACAGCTGGCATGCTTATGCTCTTCTCAGTCACCCTCTACACCATCCATCACAATGTTCGTCGTGAACATCCCTGTGTGTGCACAAGTTATGTGCACGCTTTGAAGCATTTGGGAAAGTTCCTTTCTACAACCTCTCTGGTAGAGAAAGGCTTTCCTGTGGGGCTGCCTGTTTTCCGGGGGCCTCTCCAAGCAGACTCGCAGAGGTGGGATGACTGACTGCATTTCAAACAATAGTTGATATTTTCAGTCTAGACTGTGAAGGGGCTGGACAGAAGACTGCCTGGCAGGCTGCTTGGTGATAGCTGGTAGTCACTCGGCAGCAGTAGATCAACAGGGCCAGGCATTGATGTCATCTCTCAGTGTTGGTGGCAGAATGTTGCTGCCTCTGGTTTTTCTTGTCAGTGCTTCCTGAATGGCACTGTAAGAGAAGATGGCATAGTGTACTATTCTTCTCAGATGTGTAGCTTTTCAGCTGTCCAGTGCCATCCTCATGTTGCCAGTGCTACTGTAATTACCTGATGGTGCCTGTTGACTTAAAGCCTTATTGATTGGGTGGGAAAGGACAAACCTTGCTGTCAAAGCCCTGACGCTGTGAAGACAAGGAGCTTGGAGGAGATCCAGGGTTTACAGTGATGCTGTTCTAGGGTAGCAGCGAAGGTTTTTTAGGCAGCCAGCTTCCAGCTTCTGTGATAGTAGAAACTTGCTGTCCAGAGTTAGCCCTATTGCTTCATTTGACGCCAAGACATCACATTAACAAGTGCCCAAGTGATGAAACTTTGAGATGTGTTGTTTCCTTGGTTATCTTCTGTGATCCACAGAGACTTACTAACACCTAAGGTCAAGTTTGGGTTTCTAAATAAGCAGACATTAACTTAACCTGGGCTAAATATCGATTAAATGAAAGTCTAGCTTACTGGTACAATGTAAGATGAGTCACTTATTATATGACACTGAATTCCAAAACTGTCTTCTGGCTGAGCCTACTTTTAGTGCTTAATGGCAGATCTTGAAAGTAATTAATTCCTTTGGGTATATAAATGGCACTTAAGCTCTGTCAGTCATCCATATGTTAGTAGGAACAAATTCCTTCAAGTCTGATCCCTAGAGATAGCATACATACACACACACATATATATGCATACATACACACACACATATATATATGTGCATGCATGCACTCATGCAAAACACACACACACACACACACACACACACACACACACACACACACACGGAAGAAAAGGCAAAGACTAAAATAGTTTGGCACTGTCTCCCCAAGCAGTAGGACTTGGTGTGGTGAAAATAGTAGAGAGTCCCCAATCCTGAGCTACCTTGTTTAATTTAAGCTTCCCCTATCCACCAGTCTAATTTTTCTCAAGGGGAGGTCACTGTAGTTCACTTATTGACATTAGTGTAAGAATTGGCCTAGAAGGACTAGAAAATTTTTGCCAGCAATAACAAAACAAGGATTCTTAGACATTATATTCCCTGAAACACGTTCACGCTACTGTCAATAGGTATAACATATCAAAATGTTCTGCCGCCGAGAATCTCTGACATATACATGGTAAGCCAGAATCCAGAACTTGATAGTTTGTGAATCTCCAATATTCCTGGCATCATCCCTTGCTCATCAAGCCTACTGGGCACCTTTTGAGCTTTTGAGGGAGGACTGCTTCGTGACTAAGGAGCTTGACCTGCTCTCCCACTCACCTCCTGCTTAGCCCCGTCTCCCCTGATCTGTGCTTCAGTAATAGGACAGTACCTAAGTTTTGCAGTAATCGAGTGAACTGAGCTCTACAGAGCATGAGAAGCATTGCTACAGCACAGCAGTGGATAGGCTGCCAGTGGCAGAGCCCTGCTTGCTTGTGATGTTTGAGTCCTAAGTCTGTTTATCTTATTAAATGTTGCTAAGCACCTACCTACAGCTCCTATATGATCTACACTGATCGTAGGTAAGTACTTATTCTTAAACTTAAAATAAGTTAGGGATTGCAAACCCTTCAACTCCTTTGGTCCTTTCTCTAACTCCTTCATTGGGGACCCTGTATTCAGTTCAATGGATGGCTGCGAGCCTCTACTTCTGTATTAGTCAGGTACTGTCAGAGCCTCTCAGGAGATAGCTATATCAGACTGGATTGTCCTTCCTTCAGTCTCTGCTCCATAGTTATTCTTTGCAACTCCTTCTGTGGGTATTTTGTTCCCCCTTTTAAGAAGGAATGAAATATCCACATTTTGGTCTTCCTTCTTCTTGAGTTTCTTGTGGATTGTGGGTTGTTCTTCCTGTATTCCGAACTTCTGGGCTAATAACCACTTATCAGAGAGTGCATACCATGTGTGTTCTTTTGTGATTGGGTTACCTCACTCAGGATGATATTCTCCGGATCCATCCATTTCCCTAAGAATTTCATAAATTCATTGTTTTTAATAGTTGAGTAGTACTCCATTGTGTAGATGTACCACAATTTCTATATCCATTCCTCTGTTGAGGGACATCTGGGTTGTTTCCAGTTTCTGGCAATTATAAATAAGGCTGCTATTTAGGACGAACAACAATGTGAACTAACTAGTACCCTCAGAGCTCCCAGGAACTCAACCACCAACCAAGGAGTACACATGGTGGGACTGATTGCTCTGGCAGCATGTGTATAGTAGAGGATTGCAAAGTTGATCATCAATGGGAGGAGAGGCCCTTGGCCCTGTGAAGGTTCTGTGCCCTAGTGTAGGGGAATGCCAGGGCCAATAAGTGGGAGAGGGTGGGGTGGCAAGCAGGGGGAGGGGGAGGCAACAGGAGTTTGTTCTTGTTGTGTTTTTTTTTTTTTAGGGGAAACTGGGAAAGGAGAAATCATATGACATGTAAATAAAGACAATATCTAATAAAAATTAAGTTAGGGATTTTATTTTTCCTTTAGCACATATGGAATTAAGGCACAATTATTTGCAAAATTGGAAGCACACACTAAATTACAAAGACTGTTGCGTTGTGAATTAAAGCAAAAATTTACATTATAAACACAGAAATATAAATGATAAAAGTCAAATAAGAAATTTAACATTATACTTTAGAGCAGTGAAGGAAGGGCAGGCCTGGGCTTTTGGCAATGAGTGGGTGGATTGGCAGCCCTGGTGTCAGGCATTGGAGACTGGCACAAGGATGTGCTGGAGTATCCAGAAAGCAGCACGTCGCTGCCATCCTAGTCTGTGAAGGAGAAGGGGAAAGACTCAGCAAACCCAAAGCTGCAGTTCTGAGCAAGTTCTGCATGTAAGAATGAGGACGCCTAAGACTAAGCACAGTGTGAGTGGGGTCACCTTCCCCGTGGCTCTCAGCATCCAGACAGAGGGCTAGTCAACCCTAATGCTAACCCTGACGCTCATTACAAAGAACACAGCTGGGCTCTAGAGGAATGGGAGTCCAGGAAGGCCTGCTCCCTAGCCTTGTCACCATGTGCGACCTGTACAAGTCAGACAGACTCCGTCGAGTTCTGCCTTTCATTTGTCCACAGGGACTTGGGTAGAAGTGGGAGCTGACACTGCATCTCGAGTCTGGGGTTCTTCCTTCCCTCCACCTCTTTTCCTTGGGCAGCTGGGATCTCCCTTATGTAACATGCTCAGGAAAAGGAGGACAAGAAGGTAAAAATATTTTCACAGAGCCGGGTTCTGGGGATGGAAGAATGAAGAAGGAGGCCCCGAAGGGAAGTAGAGAGGAATGGGGCAAGCGTACAGAGAGATGGGTCACCCTGGCCCCTGGTATTCACCTATGCATGATCTTCCTACTCACTGTAGGGGCTGTACTAAGATCAAGAGCCTTCCTTCACGGAGGGTCTGGGGTTGACACACATCCATCACCATTGCTCAGCGTTTAATTTTCCAGAAACTGTCATTAGAAAACATTTCACAGACCATTGTTGGAAGAAAATTACCAGTAGGTGATCTGTCTGAGGTAATCACCGGGCTGGTTCTGGATGCTTAAGGTCTTTGTACCTTTTGCTTTTTAAAAAAAAAAAAAAAAGCTTGTTAGAAAATTCATTTTCCAGATAATCTTAGTAATCACCTTTGCAAGCAAGGGTCAGAGGAAAAGATCAAACACTGAGCTTTCAAACCCTATGCTGGGGTGCAGGAGGGTTGAAATGGGGTGGGGGGGGTAACCTTGGGACCAAACGGGAGGGATGGAAAGATGAGCTGGGAGACACTGCTCATGAGGGAGAGAGCCTTCACTGCAAGCTTCTGCCATTTCACGCTGAGAAGGGCCTCCTTTCATAAATTAAGGCTTTATCTTTTGTGCAGCAGCTAGCCTCGGAGGGGGGGGACAGGCAGAGGATGGTGGATCTGAGGCCGAGCTATGTATAGATCGCAGGGCTTTGGTTTCCCAGACTCGGGAAACCTTCAAGCACTCCGAGAGTCACGAAGAAATGATCGCTCTGTTTGTTCCTTGAAGTATAAAAATGGTTTTATTTTTAGACATGACTGTGTGTTTTTTTTTTTCTTCTTCTTCTTCTTTAATCTACTGACAGCTGTCTTCAGAGGCAGCCAGGGGAAGCAGACTAGTGCAGCCAAGGGGTGGGGCCCAGGCAGGAACTGCCTAAGATGTCAAGCTGCCTCACCCTCACACCCTTGACATTTGGGGTTCGATCCTCCGGGGTTGGGGAGCTGCCTTGCACATCTTGTGATGTGAAACAGAATTTCTTACCTCAGCCCACTAGGTTCTAGTCGCACTCCAACTAAAGCTAGGAGGGCCACATTGTGCTTAGTGTTCCCTGGGACAGAATGGGCCCTGGTGAAACCATTGCTCTAACTTCAGTTATTCAGTCATTGGTGTTCTGTCTTCAGCACAGTGGGAAAACATTCTCCTTTCCTTCCACCCCCATCCATTGAACAAGCGTAGTTTGTGCCGATCTGTCAGGAAATGTTTACATTGTATTTACCAAATGTATTCCCGTTACGTGAAACTTGGCTGAATATGTTGCTTCAGCTGGAGAAACACATTTTTATGTTGGCTTTGTTTATGTGTGTGTTCCAAGGCAGGGCCCAGAGGCCATGTTCATCCTGGAGATGCTATAGTTCTAGTTGTGGGATTTGTTGTTGTTGTTGTTGTTGTTAATTTATTCCTTGATGATTTATCTGTGGATGTAATAATCCAGTCACGGACACCCTGCCCCTCCACACACACACCCCTTCTCCTAGCCTCCCTTCCACTCCCTTTTCAACAGGTCCTCAGTTTCATGCCTTTCGATTTGTTTGTTCATTTGCTTTGTTTCTTTTTCTTTGACGGTCTATGTTCTGTGACCTACTGGGCTTATCTAGGCTACTTAAGTGGGCATGGAAGTTAAGACAGTGATCCACACTCAGCTTCTGGTCTGCTATTTTGGATATTCTCCCCCCTATTGGACTCCAAGAAGGAGAGCAGAGCGGACATGATTTGCTGGTGGGAGGACTTGGGTCAAAGCACCTCTATATTCCTTTGTAACACAAGGATGTGCTACCTAGTGGGGACCCCCCCAGTCCACAGATATGCAAGCCCACTCCCCACTGTCCTTAAGCATATGCCAGAGAAGAAAGACTACTTTCTTAGGAAAGGCAAACTAAGCCATGAAATCAAGGCCAAGACTGAAATTTAATTTAGAAATTGGAAGTAGAATCTGGCAGGAACCAGAAATGTTTAGAAGAGCAATATTCCTACCACACAGCTCCAGGGATAACAGCATGAATCCTTGTTTAGCGCCCCTGAATATGTCTCCCTCCCTGGGATGCAAGGCCCCTTTGACCGGCATCCTATGCCCATCATCCAGTTTTCCTGAGCACCTTATTCCTCTTCTCACAGCCAGAGAGATACGGTGGTCCATCACTTTGAGTTCCCAGACATACCAAACTCCTTCTCCCCTTTATTTGGAGAGTCCCACTCTTCCCTCGTGCCTAGGAAATTCCTACTTACTCTTAGGCTGATTCACACATCTTTTGAGCTTCTGGGTCCACTGCTCTACTTCTGTATCCAAGAAAATAATGGAATTGTTCATGGCTGCTCTTCTATGAGTTTTGAGTCTAGGTGCAGATTCCTAGATGTTCTCTGCATAGAGGACTGGACTGGGGCATGATCCCAGTCTTACAGAAGTAACTTAGATTTGCCATTCTAGAATAGACTTTGCCTGATTTTCAGAGACCTCTGCCCAGGTCCGACCTGGTATATGAGGCTCTCTGCTTCTGACACAAACCTGCAGGTTGCGTTTGTCATGATCCTTCTTTGTGAGTTTCCCAGTGGCATCTTGGAACTCTTTTTCCTAAGCTTAAGCTGTGTTTCCTCCTATTCTCTACTCTCTTCTACAAAGATGGGTGGGCCCATTTTCAGAAAGAGTTTCACTCATTGCTAAATTAACAAACTCATTAGTTGTGTAAAGGCATCTTCTACCCTATAAATTTTAATCTCTTTGAATTGATTAATTAATGCATCTTGTTACTCTTTATTTAATGAGCATTTCAGAGATATAGAGAAATTACAATTTCATCACAAAGAGCTCATGGTTGTTTCATTTAACATTCCTTCTCCACAAACCATGTTCTAGGGAGTTCTGTGATGGGAACGGACCAAGCCATTGAGGGCGTGTAAAAGGAGAGACTGTACTGGGACAGGACATAGGTAGAGGACACCAAGCAACATCGGGGAGGAAGGGTTTATATGGCCTCACAGTTCAAGGTTACAGCCCATCATTGTAGGAACATCATGGCACCAGGAGCTTGAGGCACCTGGCCACATTGGGTCTGCAGTCAAGAAATAGAGATGACTGCTACTGTCCACTTTGCTTCTCTTGTTTATTCAGCTTGGGTCCTCATCCTGTGGAGTGGTGTTGCCTCCATTTAGGATGTACCCTCCCACCTCAGTTGACCCAACCTAGACAGTCCCTCATGAGCATGCCCAGGGGACCGTCTTCCGGGTAATTATAAATCCTGTCAAGTTGACAGCATTAACCCTTATACCCTGTTGTGTGTGCCCTGAGTTCATGCTTGCCATTCACCCTGTCTGACTGTGTTGATAATGGTCACTCCTTGTCATTATCATCTTTAAGAAGGGCATAAGGTACAATGAAGGGTGACACAAAGACTTTCCATAAGAAGTTTTGTCATTGGATTAAAGCTTTAGAATAAAACCTGCCGTTGGTTTAAAAGTAGCTATGGAAGGTGACTGGGAAGGAGGTTCTTAGACCTTAGTTAATACTGGCAGCTAAGTAAAACATCCAGGCAGATGCACTTATGCCTGCCTGGAACTCAGGCCATTTCCGGGTCCCAGCTACAGCAAATCCATGGTTAAGATGAATGTACCTATAAAATAAAGGCAATAATTCTTTTCTTTAAGTTGTTTTTTTTCCTTTTCTATAAACTCACTCTGAAGATGATTTCCTAATTTTCAGAGGCAAAAGAGCCTCCTGTCCAAGAATAAAACTAATTATAATGACAAATTGACCAAAATGAGAAAAATAATCTGTGGGCTAAAGTTTTCCCCAAAGCAAAGAAATAAGTAAATTGCCTTTTAAAATACCTGGTGGAAGAGGCTGATAAAAGAAATTTAATTGTCTGTTGATTTTTTTTAAATCAGTAATATATGAATTTAACATGAAAAAAAGATAGAAAAATATTTAAGGATATAAAATAACAATTTCATTGACTTTGTGAATTTTCAGGTTGATGAAAAATATATTCATAGTAAGGTAGCTAATGAATCCTTAAGTTTGCTTTGAAATACAGCATCTCTGACACAGCCCCCTTCTCCTCTGTGTTAAATTGCTTCAGGTGAGATGGCTGGGCTCATTATTAGTTTTGCACTTTGATTTTCCTAAAATTTCCCTCATTCTCATAAGTGAATTAGCCAAAATTAGAAGATAACAAATATTTAGAATTTCAATTTATGGGGAAAATTTCCACAAGAAAGAAAAGAATTCTGGACCCTGAGAGGGCTACTACTGTACGTGTACTTTAACTGTCACTGCGATCCCATATGACAGGCCCAAAGCATGCCCTGGATACAGTCCGCTCTCATGGGACCTTCTCTGACTCTATTCTTGACCACAGGCTACCTTGCTTCTCAAGGAGCTGGCAAGTTCCGAGTCTTGTGACACTTTCTTCATAAGTCACCTTCTTTTTGCGTTTCCACGTGGCAGAAGCAGCTGCAGGCTCCCTAGGGCCTCTTCTATAATAGCACTGACCCCATTCTAATTGCCTTCCCAAAACTCCACCTCTCCATATTATTACATTGGGATTAGATTTCAACATATTATTTAGCAAAGATAGCAACATTCAGGCCATAGTAGACCTCAACATTTATGAACTTAGTATGCTCATAGAAGCCTGGGAGATGTATAAAACATGGAGACGCTAAAGGAAGAGTCAAGCGAGAGGGCATTTATGAGACGAAAGGAGTCAGACAAAAGGAAATTAAGTGGGCAACTGAGAAAAACATAGACAATTCCATTAGTACCATTTTGAAAAATAATTTAGTATAAATGCTTTATGCCGAGATTGTAAATAGATAAAACTGTAGTTATCTATTGAGATTCACTAAAATCTGTGTATATATGTGTGTGTGTGTGTGTGTGTATTTTATTATATACATATATAAGTTAATGTATTCAATGAGGGATGATATCTTATAACTTAATTAGAAACCAAGTTATGGTTAAATTTTAAAGACCTTTTTGTTTGGCACATTGTGGCAGTTCTTTTGAATGTTCAGAAATCATCAAAATGAGATACATTAAACCCTTTGGAACTCCCTGCATTCGACATGTCTCCCCATAGGTAATGCCAGGTGACGGACTACACTGGGTTGTAATCCCATGTGCAGTCAACCCAAATATGACTCAGACGTGACAAGTAACACGGTCATTCATTTTCATTGAGTTCTTTATTTAACAACCACAAAAAAACTGTCATAGGTCCCAGTCCCTATAGGTTGACCTTTTAGTGACTTGGCCAAGGAGCATATTAGAAAAGGCAAGAGGTGAGTGTTACCGGCCAATCTAGAGGAATAAAGTCTAGGTCTGGCCCTTGAAGTAGAAAGTTCTTGACAGCCCAAAATAGAACATTCAGAGGAAGAGCCACAGCATACATTTTAGGACTGTTGATGTCAATAGGATGGACTTTTAACACCCTACCAGGAGTCAAGCATCAGCACAGAATTTAAGGCATTATGGACATCCACTGGTGATTTAGTGGCATGGGCTTAGACCTCATGGACAGAAGCTAGATATGATCAGACAGGCTGTTTGGCAATGGGCTTTAAGATGATTACAGCTCTTACGAGAGCTCTGGTTGCAGAAACATTCGTTCTGCCCACAGCATCCATCCATGGGTAGAGATGTGAACCACAGCTCCATGAACACTTAGGATCAGAGCTTCCCATGGAGCTCGGGCATTGGCTTTGTAGCAACACACTATAAAGAGCAGCAGTTTGGTGTCCAGTTTCCCAGCCCTCTCTTTGCTTGGCACAATATGGACAGTGTATAGTTCTCACAACCCAGAAAGGTTGATGCCAGCATCCCACTTTACAGAAGAAACTGAGCCATCAGGTGGCCGAGCCACCCTGCATGACCCCAGTGTGCACATGTTCCCTATACTGCTTCCTTTTGAGATAACCTGAGCTTGAATTTCTATTCAGGAGACACTGGCTGAGTAACGTTTCTCAGTTGTCTTTCAGTATCCAAGCACAATAGAGACTAAGACTGGTGTGCGATGAAGGTTGTGGGGCCTGTAGTTGGAGGGGGTATCACTAAGTGGCCGACACCAAAGAATAAAAGGTGGCATCCAACAGGGTGCCATTCCACACTCCGCTTTCTCCATTTTCCAACTGAAGGTTCCCATTTGCTTGTTGGCATATTGAGCTGTTAGAAGGGAAATTGCTAAGTTTGTGCAAGTTACCCTTATTGTGAATGGCAAGTCCAAACTCAAGCATTCTCTGTTAGCCTGGGTGTTGGCTGACTGGAAGAATGGAGACATGTTTGCTCTCACTGCTGTAGATTAGCTCTCTTAATAAAGGCAAAACAGAGGAAAAATAGCTCCCTTCATCCCTTAAAGTTTGCCTGCTTTGTTTGGTGGGAGCTAGCAACTTTATAGACCTATCTACAACATTATTTTCTAAGATTCAAGTATTTTGGGAGAGCAGACGGTGCACCCTGCTGTATACCCTCATCGTATGCTTTGAAATACATTCCTTTTCGGGAAACTCAGATTTAGCAAAAGCTTGAAAGTTTTGAAAGCATCAATCGGGAGAGCATGGAGTGACTGATAACCAAATGGAAAAGCCCTCAGGCTTAACCATGGGTCTGATACTCATGTCGACCCAGCGATGCAGTCTATTTTGTCCCGTGCTGGTGCAGGTTGTAGAGGGACTGAACTTAGCTATCTGAATCTTTTGCTAAAGCTACTGAGTGCTCCTGATGTGCTACCAGGTTCAAAAGAACCATCCTCTGTGCACACTTGAGTGCCCTCTAAGCACCCCATGTTTGTGAACCCATATTTCCATCTATAAAACTGAGAAAATGAAGCTCCATCCTTTTATTCCTAAGAGATGTAGGGAAGCAACGTGTGTTCAGTAGGTCTGACATGGCCAGGAAATGACGTAGAGAGCATGGCATTTAATCCCCACAGGAAATCACAATATTTAAAGAGTAGACTGACTCTCGGGTAAAGAGTGAGCTGTTGGCTCATCTTACCTTAGAGCTCGCCACCAGTCCATTCAGCCCCCTCCTTTTATTTTTGTTATGTTTCCCTTTCTAAATGATGAGGACTAATTCTTACGTTTTGAGGATGGCCCTCTGGCTGGGTGGACTTCCAGCACCGCCTCATGGTTTCATGGTTTGCATACTGTAGTGAGAATTTTGGTTTCTTTAAAAAAAAAAAAAAACACAGAAATTTTATAAGAATATGTTTTTGTTTTAATCCCGTGTGTGGGATATGTGGCTGCTT
>JADRCC010565126.1:0-2500 GCA_019843855.1 Hylomyscus alleni
CCCCCCCCCTCGAACACAGGTGTGGAGGGCTGCCGGCTCAGCACAGCCTCTCCTGCTCATCACCAGGCCAGGTCCCTTAGAACCGAGAGACGACAGCGAGGGCAAATCGGGGCCCTGCTTTCTGCACCCCTGCCCCAACCAGGAACTCTGGACAGCGCGGGGTCACAGGCCGCACGGGCCTTGCCTGAGGAAGGGGCAGCTCCCTGGGGCCCCAGGTGAGAAGTCAGAACAGGAAGCTGGCCAAGAGGCCCATCTATGTATGCTCTTTCCGGGCGGATGAGATGCTGGCCAGAAGCTGCAACCCGAGTATCAGCAACCCAGGGCCGGTGGAGAGCTTGCCCTGGTTCCGGCTGCTCCCGCTGGAGCCGAGGTCTCTCAGACCTGTCTGGGGAGCGGCCCGCGGCCCCCGCGGAGGGCTAGCCAGCCTGATTGTGCCTTCCCCCCTCCCCCTTTGTCCGGCTGTTCTAGGTCTGGTTCCAAAATCGCCGGGCCAAGTGGAGAAAGAAGGAGAACACCAAGAAGGGCCCGGGCCGGCCGGCCCACAACTCGCATCCGACCACGTGCAGCGGGGAGCCCATGGACCCGGAGGAGATCGCTCGCAAGGAACTGGAGAAGATGGAGAAGAAGAAACGCAAACACGAGAAGAAACTGCTCAAGAGTCAGAACCGCCACCTGCACTCGCCCGGTGGCCTGTCCCTGCACAGCGCGCCCAGCTCCGACAGCGACAGCGGTGGCGGAGGCCTGTCTCCAGAGCCACCGGAGCCGCCACCGCCGACTGCCCCGGCCAAGGGCCCCGGAGCGCACGGCTCTGGCATCGCAGGTTCCGCTCCGGTACCTCCTGGCGAGCCACCCGCGCCTGGCACCTGCGACCCTGCCTTCTACCCGAGCCAAAGAAGCGGCGCCGGTTCGCAGCCGCGGTTAGGCCGCCCGGCGGACAAGGACACGGTCCCTTGCGGGCCCGGAGCGGCAGCGACTGCGGGCCTGCCCAAGGCTAGCCCGTTCAGCGTGGAGAGCCTGCTGTCCGACTCGCCACCGCGCCGCAAAGCCACCCCAGCCAACGCTGCGGCCACCGCGGGGCTGGACTTCACGCCGGGGCTGCCGTGCGCACCTCGGACCCTGATTGGCAAGGGCCACTTCTTGCTCTACCCCATCACCCAGCCACTCGGCTTCCTGGTGCCACAGGCAGCGCTCAAGGGCGGAGCGGGCCCTGAGTTGGTGCCCAAGGACGCGCCCCCCGCGCCGCCCGCGCCCCCCGCACCTCCCGCGCAGGCCAGCTTCGGGGCCTTCCCCGGACCTGGTGGCGCTGCGGACCCGGCCTTCGCCCGTCGCAGCCCTGAGGTTGTTGCCTCTCCCGGGCCACCGGCTCCCGCTTCTTTCCGGGACCTAGCAGCGGCAGCTGCCGAGAGCGGTGCCGGGGACTGCGCGGACGCGGGGACCGTCTGCCCCGCGGCCCCGCCGCCCCCGCCCCTCGAAACGTCGCCCGGCCCGGGCCCCAGAGCCCCCAGCCCACCCGGGGAGCCAGCCACTTGCGGCGCCGCTGAGTCGGGCGCTGCTACAGGACCCAGCCCGCCCGAGGGCGAGGAGGTGGACATGGACTGAGCTGCGGACCGCGGCTGGAAGAGGCGCTTAGCCAGCCGAGCCCGCTCGCTCAGCCCCAGACTCCCAACGAATCAGGTGATCGGCTCTTAGAGACATTGCTTTTTCCCTCCTGCTTTTTGTTTTCTTCCTTTTATTATTATTTTTAAAGGCAAACGAAAACGCTGTGTCGATGGGGACCAAGGCAGCAGCTGCAGGTCCTGGGGTGAGGTCCCCTCCTCCGGAGGGATCAAAAGACCCCGTATCCCCTAACCCACAAAAACCCCACAACGAGAATCCTCAGCCTTGTAAAATGCAAAAATGTCTAAGAATATTTATATATGTACCATTTTTTATAAATAAAGCTGATCAAACGCAAACTCTGGGCTTCATCGTTTTTTAAATTTTGGGCTGCACTCTCTACCTCCTCCTCCTCCTCCTCCTCCTCCCCCCCCAAGGATCCACTCCTCTTTTGGGGAGTGGGCCTGGGAGGGGAGTCCACATCTCCCCCCAGGTCCTCACTCTGAGCTTCCTTTTGTGTGCGTGTTTGTGTTTTCTGATTGAACAAATGTATGCAACCTCAGCTCTGCTTCCTCCCTCAGAGCCTCCCCCGCGACCCCCCCCTCCTACCCGGCGCTCCCTCCCTCCCTCCCTCCCCCTTTGCGTTCACACATACACACACACACACACACACACACACACACACACCACCACCACCACCACCACCACCACCACCACCAGCACCGTCACCACCACCGCCACCACCATCGCCACCCCGCACGCCCCGGCGCGCACCCCCGCACACTGGCACACGCCGGGGGCGCGCAGCGCGGGGTGACGAGAGCTGGGGGCTGCAGAGGGCCGGGCCGCTGGGCTCCTGCAGAGTTTTGATATGAAAGTAATTATTTTCCGGTGGCGGCTGCGG
>JADRCC010565126.1:7500-12612 GCA_019843855.1 Hylomyscus alleni
TTCTAGTGGACGGATGGCAGACTAGGATAAAAGGCAAACCCCCTCTGTCCACCGTTGGAGAGACTTTGCTGATAGTCGCTTTCCCCATTAGAGGGAGCGCGGGAGCCCAGAGACCCCAAGTAATTTGCCCAAGATCACACAGCGTTCTAGCAGAGGCCCTCTGTGAGAAAGTTGGGTGGGCCCAGCCCTGGCAACTCTTGCTTCCAGTTTCTTCTGAGGCTTCCGAAAATCCCAAGCCAGTCTGCAGAGCGGCGGGGGGTGTCCAGGCTTGCCAGTAAGGCTCTGGCTCTGTGCGCCCGGCCCCTTCCCTGGGGGGAACCAGTGTCCCCGCGGCTCCCCGCCCCCGGCCTCGGGACCTCAGCCCTGCGCCTAGCTAGTTATGAGACAGCTCGGGGGGACTGTCTGCGGGCCGCCTCTTTCCTGCTAATTATCACCTTATGAAAAGTGTTTCATTAAGAAACTCTTTTGATTAATTATCGACAGAGTGCTGACCAGAAAGAAATGAAATTAATCTCTGACCCCGGCTGGGTAGCACTGGAAATTCATCATATATCCTTTTAATATTGAAACACAGCGCAGAATTTTAATAGAAAATATTGTTTTTTTCCCCCTCCAAACCTCCAGTCTTTATTAATGCCCCTGGGCAGAGAATGATATTGCTGGCAATATAGCAGTCTTTGTTCATTTTAAATTTATTAAGCATTATGCACTTCATTTCAAACATTTTACTGTTTCTTTTTAATTTCGCTCAGTGTAACTACAGAGTAAAACCTTTTTAAACATTTAAGATATTGAAAACCCATAGACGAATGTCTAACGGAAACTGCTTCGGCCATCAAATGAATCTAAGTAGAAGCAATTGTAATTTTAAGCCCTCAAGTATACCCTTCAGACTTTACGGTATCTGCAAGCGTCAGATTGAAGTGGCAGGCAAGCAGGCTGGGAGGCCGCACTGCCGGGAGCCCCGGGCCAAGGGGGTCCTGCCGAGTCCCTGTGGGGCCCAGCAGGTTTCTAGGCAGCAGGCAGGAAGGCCCTTCCCCATCATTTAGGTGGGCCTAAACAAATCTTCTCAGAGGCCAGGTCTCTTGCTGGAGATGTCCCCACCTCCCCCACTCTGCCCACCAGACCAGAGGCCCATCCTCCCCCGCAGCAGGATATTGAACCAGAAGGTTTCTCCTCCCCTCCGTAGTTACCCCTTAACCCAGCCAGAGTGCTTTAGGGGCCTGCCTGCCGAAGTGGGTACCTGGACAGTTCGCAAGCACTGGGGAGGCTAGGAAAGGTTGGTGTGCCCAAGCCCTCCTTAGAAAGGGAGGGCAGCGGAGATGGACTAGGGCCACTACCTCCCCCCCCCCATAACCCATCCGCATAACTCCCACCCTCTGGTCCCCTTTTTCTGAGGAATCCAAGCTTTGCACTTAATGAGTCGTGAAGTGTGAGAACTTCCGGACTGCAGGTCTCTGATGTCAATTCCAGATGTGCTATGCGGGTGGGGTGGGGCCTGGGCCTGGAGGCCAGAGGCCCCCCCCCCCCCCCCCCCCCCCTGCCCGCGGTCCCCCTGTCCGGGATGCAGCTTTCCCCAGCGCCGAATTGGAAACGGGGAACGTCTCCACTGAGAAATTACTCTTTTTATTATTTGTAGCGTTCCTGGTGCCCTTATTTCACGGCCCGGACAAACGGAATATTACTTTTAAAACACTATGAAATACCAGGTCCTGTCCTCAGAGCTATTTCGGGGGGAATTCAATTTTCGTTGAATGGCGAGAAGGGCCGGCGTTTCTTTAGGGGCTGAGGGTGGCAGAGGAAAATGCTCAGGGGTTGTCTTGGCAGTCCACAGAGGTTTGCTGGTGACTGGGTTACACACCACAACCGTTCATACACCTGCAGCCACGGGGACACTTCCACACACCGGTAGACAGCCCCCGTGGCACTTGGCCTAAGCAGATCCTGCCTTGCTAGCCTCTTCCTACTCTGGCCTGGCTGTAAGGTGATCTTACAGCAGCCCGTAAAAGCTGTCTGCAAGGTGATCCGCTCATCCCACAGCGCCCTGGCCCCACCCCGGACCTCAGAAGGGGCTCTTTCTAGGCCTGCTGGGAGGAAACTTCTCTTTCTGGTCCCTCACATTTCTAGTCCACAGTAGAAGTCCACCCACCTAAAGTAACTTCCCTTCCTGATGTTGGTGCTAAGGAGAGGAAGCAGGCTGAGGACCGAGACTGTTCGGAAGATCCTTAATTTGAACCGAGGTTATTGTCTCTTTTGTGCTGATAACCGAGAAGTTCTTCTTAGCAGTTCCCCCCCAAAACTTCTGCCCCAGAGTCCCAGACAGATCTCTGTCTGTCGCCAGTTCCCACTGGCCTCTGGCCCTATGAGTCTGGCATTAGTGAGGAGTCCCAATGCAGGGGAGAGATGTGTCTCTCTCCTTCCTCCATAAATAAGAACAAAAGTGAGGGTGAGAAGAAAACCCCTCGGTCCCACTCTCTTTCCTGAGTTTTCTTTTTTTTTTTTTCCAAGTCCTTTCTAGGGTCACAAGGCTGTGCCCTCTGCTTCTGTCCTTGGAGGTGCAGAAACCAGGGTTAACCTGAAAAGGACCAACTTGGCTTTTTGATAAACGCCAAGTTAAGACTGACCCATCTAACTGTGGCAGAATGGAGGAAGAGCTCAGGGGGAAACAAATAGGACCAAGGGTGGCCTGTAGGTAACTTTCCCCCTTCTACTTCTTTTAAACTAGAAACAGACAGATGGGGCCCTAGCTGCTAAGTATGGCTCTGGACTGCGCCTTTCTTAAACAGTCCCTCTTATTCAACCGTCCTTCCCCTTCCCCCCCTCACCCCCCAGGCTCGCCTCACTGGTGGAGGGTCTCCCAACGCTCACTGTAGTGAGGGGATCTGAATGCTCTCAGCTGCGATAAGAAAAAACAGCTCTCCATCCTAGTTCCCTGTGCCCAGACCCCACAAAAATACTGCACTATCCAATTTCCTGTAAACACATACTGGAGCTAGAGTTAAGACTCTTTTATGCTTAAAAAAAAAAAAAGATAACAAAGCGATTTAAAGATAATTAATTGCATTAAACTATTGACTAACTACCTCGCTCAATAGTAATTCATTTAGAGAATATTAAAATCGGAGGAACAATGATAAAATTGACGCTGATTCCCACGGGGAGGGGAAGGCCAGCAAATTAGATACTTTCTTAATCTGGCGTAAATAATAACATGTCTGTCTCCCTCTCTCTCAAGCCAATTCCCCTATCGTTTATACCAGACTCCAAAGCTGGCTTTCATAATTGATATCAGTTACTCAATGAGTACTTTTTCATTTGGTCTTGTTATCCGTAATAATTGGGAAGTTCAGGGGCTTGGAGTTGGGATTTCGGAGCTGGCCTGGTTCCTCCTTTGCTTGGCTGACCTGGGGCCCAGGCCTCGGCTGGAAGGCCAGCACTCTGGTGTCCATTGATTTTTAACGTGTTTGTGACAGTTTATCTGTCCCAGGGTCTCTACTCTAGTTCTACACACAACGAGGTGGAGTTTGATGCCTTCCAGGACCTAAGACTGATTCACTTCAGCAATGACCACCTAAGTCCTGTGGCTTTGCCAGAGGTTGGGGGGGGCGGGGCGCTGAAATGCTGGGTGCTGGGGGGCATACCCGGGGTTAAGAGCACCTCGCTCAGTTTTTGTTTGAAAAGTGGTGGGTCAAAGCATCGAACCCCCCGTCTATCTCCGGCGGTGGGGACCAGAGGAAAATTTGGAAAGAGGAAAGAGAGTGCACTTGGAAGAAGCCAGCTGGGCCTGTCCACCACCTTGTGGGAAGAGGGGCTCAGATACCAAGTCTGCACCCACCTTCCCCGCCCCAAGGCCTGGTCTAGGGAGCGTCGATGCTCGGCCGGAGCCCTGCCAGCCTGGAGGGTCTCTGAGATGGCTCTTTCGTTATTTATTCACTTATTTATACATTTATAAAGTGTTTACTTAGATCGGCGCAGATGTAACATCTCATTTACAGCGTGGCCTCGGGGCATAGAAGCAATTGGCAACAAAAGAGTAACTCCGGAGAATTAGAGAAAAACACACACAAAACAACCAAGCGAACAGGGATAGGGGGGGGAGAGAGCGCGCTAGGCGGCGCTTGGCTCGGGACCGCAGGACAAACGGAGAGACTCGGAGGGGGTGAGGGTCCTGGGGGGGGCGGTGCGCTGGATCTTGGAAGTGCCTGAGCCCCAGGGTGCTCAGCAGTGTGCTCCCACCTAGCCTCTTTGGAGAGGATGGGGACACAGGCGTGGGCGGGACCTACCACAGATCCAGAGGCCGTGATGGCTTCGAAGACTTGTCATCACCACTGAGCAGGGAGGCCCCCAGGGGGACTCTAGTCTCCCACCCGTTCTCTGTCTTGGAGGGGGATGTTGTGTGCTGACCACAGCAGGATCCCTGCCTGGTGGTTCCAGTTTCAGCTGGCCTCGCCTCCCCACGCCCCCCAGCCCTGTCTGACGTAGACAGACCTTAGGTCCTTCTGCTTGGCTCCTGCCCGAACCACTGGTGTCTATCAGTTGGTTCTCTGCTGCAATGACCGCAGCTTTTGGGAAACTGAGGCTCACGGTCTTTGTGGCGAGAGCTAGGCAGCTGAGGACCCAGATTCATGCCCCGCCAAGGTGCCCAGGGCAGAAAGGAGAAGATTTACCAGGACAGCCGAAAGCTTGGAGCGTGCTCTCACCCCTCCCTTGGGAAACTCTGCCATTCCTCCAGGGTCCGGCCTCATCTTCCTCATTCTGGGACCACGCCCATGCCCTCCAATCCTCAACCTTCCGACAGCCAGGACTCCCGCCCTCCCTGCAGTGACGTCTGTTTTTCTTTTGGGGGGAAATTTCGGGTCCCTGACCTTCAGGATTTTATTCTTCCCAGGGCCAGGTCCTCTATCCCTCCCTTTTTAGGACCCTCCCCTCCCCCTAAGGGGACCTCGCCCTCCCGTGGTCCCTGGCCAGGGCGCGGAGCCCCATGCTCAGCCGTCAGGGCGCTGACGGGAGGCAGCTGCGGCTGTGTAACTGGGAGCTGGTTGCCTGGCAACCCGAGGCGGCTCATTACCGCGGCCACAGTGATTAACCAAAAATGAAAAAAAAAAAAAAAAA
>JADRCC010565131.1:0-12396 GCA_019843855.1 Hylomyscus alleni
AGTACTATGCATTTTTTAGAGGTTTGAGCTGCCACTCATAGGCTGTAGTGCTTGGTAAAGTGTAGGTGGTTCTAAAAACATCACATTTCAAAGTAGAAAATGCCAAGCATGCTGGATCAAAAATGTAATTGACCATAACCCAAAGGAAAATACAAGAAAATGTAAATGCCACAAAATTACATAGAATTTGTAATATTCAACATGGATTTTCAGTTAGCTGTACATCATATGATTCAGACCTGGTTAGAGAGAGCACAGGACAGAATCAGGTCCTCATATGAGTTAAGTAAGCGTATACCCTGGAGATTCTAACATTGACTATAAGTAAAGAAAAAATATCTCTACTTAAAACACTAAATTTAAACTTTCTGTCTGTGGGGTTAAGTAACTTAATTTAGATTTATCAGTTTGATATTTCTGTTCATCTATTGCACATCCTGGTTTCTGCACTTACATGTGGTCTATAAACTTTGTATATAATCTACAAGATCACTCAATTATTCTTTGTTTAAATGCAAAAAGTAGAGGGAAAAAGCAAGTGAAATGTGATGATATTTAGAAGTAAAAGATATTATATGCTATAGTATCGTGAATATATCACTTGCATAGGTAAATATATTCTTTAATAATCCTGACGTCTCTCTGAAATGTGATACATTTATTTCTCAAAATTATGTATTTATACTCTATACCTATCTATGATAACATTTATTCTTTATATAAGATGTTTCAAATAGAATCTTAAATGATATCAAATGCTTAAAATCTTGGCAATAATTTGAGAATTTTACACATTCATTATTTAATAGTTTTCTCAAATGAAAAGGAATTTTTATTACAATCTAGTTGTTCCAAAATGGAAAGCTTAGTCTAAGGACAGAGGAAGTCTTTATTTGGGGGAAAGGGAAAAATTTAAGTTAGGAGACTCCTGTGAATGTCCAAACACATTCATCACAAATAATTAGATCATATAGTAATCTGTTTTTTTTTATTTCTCTAAGTAAATCTATAATTCCTAGAAAAAGAAGACCTTAGTGGACTTTTCTAGAAAATATAGTAGGCTACATATGCCTACCCCAAACCAGAAATTAAATAAAAAAATTAATTTGATCTTGACAAAAGTAAAAGACATTGAAAAAGGTTTTGAAATATTTTCCTTTAAGTGTGTGTGCATGCGTGCGTGTGTGTAAGTGTGTGTGTATCCCTTCAGGTGCTATGTAAGTATAGGTACCCATGGGGCCCAGAAGAGCAAAAGAGGACATCAGAACTCTAGAAGTTGGATTTGTACACAATTGTGAGATGCCCCATGTGGGTCTTGGTAAAAAAAAAAAAAAAATACAGGCCTTAATCATTCAGTGACCTCTAAAACCCTCGATAATATAAATATTTAGAAATATTTTGTCACCAGATTTTATTAGTAACAAAATAATGACTAGCTTAGATTAAATCAAACTAATAAGTTGGAATATCTGGGTTACAAAGGTTAGACAAAGAATAATTTCTTGTTAGTTGCCAAATATAGGTGTGTAGCCTATGAATACTATAACTATCTAATAAGTTTGAGTTTGGAGTGGTTTTATTTCTATCATTTAAGAATTTTGTATAATTACTACTAGAGGTCATGATAATAAGATAATCATGCAATGCTTGTTATGAAGCTATATGGTTCATTTATATGTGTGTTTATGTCTCACTATCCAGAAAATTTAAGTTTCAAGGTAAATTAATATATTTTCTATCACCATAAGTTATTATATTTAATCACAAAAACCCAAAATAATAATTCTTGGAATGGACAGAAGAGGGCATATATGGGATGAATTATAAAAATATGTAAAGTACAAATTTTATATTTTTTATGATAGTCTTGAAAAGGAGATATCTCAACTATAACTTCCTATAAGGAAATATCTCAACTTTCTCAGTGGTCATAACTGATCGTACTAAGTGTGATTTCTTTGTTTCTGACCCTAGTACTGTCTTTTTGTTGTTGTTGTTGTTTTTGTTGTTGTTATTTTTATCTCTTTGTAGAAATATTAGAAGAAAAATTATCAGTGTTAGTCAGACAATCATCTCATGAAAAAATGTTGGTTTGTTCAATAATATATGTTAATGTACCTAATTTTTTACATGATAATTAACACCTTGAATAGCTTTGGGATACTCTCCAGTATTCCAAATAAGTAACACCCTGGAGTTCACAGAAATAATGCAGCATTTTGGCCATAGTTAGAGGAGTGGTATTTTATGTTTCACTGTTGCTGTGTATTATATTTATGAAGACATAATAAATAGTCATAATAGAAAAAGGATCATTGGAATAAAATAAAGTGGTCCATCAAGTACTCAGCTCAAGTTTACTACTGCAATGGACTTGGCTTATAATTACCAATAGAGGAGAGAATAACTATAAGTTATTTTTATGTAAAAAGCATATTATTCTAAGCCAACATAATAACAGAATTTTTATGAACCACAATAATTGCATGGAAGAATCACAGAAGTACATTCTCCTGAAAGAAGGTAGGTGCTGATAAGCTGCTACAGAGTTTATAGGCAAAAGAACAAAAATAATTGTCATGGAAAATAATACAAGCACATTAACTTTTGTTGCAATATGTGAGAGAGATTAAATTGTGAAATTGAAAATACTTATTAAGTAATAAGAAGCATTTTATATCACTTTTAATGTCTATATTTTGAAGTGACATGTTTTCACTGAAATTCTTATTTTCAATATATTTTTATTATTCTCCTTGCTGGTACATGGGAAACTGTTTCTGATATGAGGCTGCTTATTTGTAATATTCAGCGAATTAATTTAGGCAAAAATAATGGCTTTAGCATCTATTTAAGTATCCCCTTTATAGAGTCTGCATGAGGAATTTTTTTGAAGCCACTATGATTTTATTATTGTATTTGATTTTTTTCTTTAAATGATTAGATGAAAGTCAAATGTTACCCCCAGTTAATGTATCACAATAAAGAAATATAATTGATAATAATTACATTATATGAATTCACATTGGATCAAATAGACTGTTAAAAAAACAGTATCAGAATTTTAGCATACAAGCGCACTAGGCACTTATAACACACATATACACATATATGTGTGTATGTATGTATATATGCATGTATGTACATATGTATTAGGAAACATCCTACTTTGAAATATCCATTTGAATATAGTAAGTACAGTGTCAGGGCTGAGAATAAAGAGAAGCATGAATCTGCAGCAAGGGTATCACAATTCCAAGTCAACAAATTTAAGACTAGCTCCAATATTCTCCCCAGTCACTGTCTTAAAGGCAGGACCAGCTAGGAGCACACAGGCCTCAGAAGCAGCAGAGCAGATGGGACAGGGTATTTCCTGCCTCCATCTGTACCAGGGAACTGAACTAGGGCTGGCCCACAGTCCTCTGTGCAAGAGTCCTGGCAGGAAAGAGTTGGTCTCCCAGAAGTGCTGACACAGGCTTACAGGTCCACAGGAGGGACAAGCTCAGGCAAGAGACAGAAAGAACAACTAACACCAGAGACAACCAGATGGCAAAAGGCAAGCGTAAGAACCTTACCAACAGAAACCAAGGATATTTGGCCTCATCAGAACCTAGTTCTCCCACAATAGCAAGTTCTGGACACACCAACACACCAGAAAAGCAAGATTTGGATTGAAAAACACTTTTCATGATGCTGATACAGGAATTTAAGAAGGACATAAATAACTTCCTTAAAGAGGAAACACAAAAATCCCTTAAAGAATTACAGGAAAACACAGCTAAACAGGTGATGGAATTGAACAAAACCATTCAGGATCTAAAAATAGAAGTAGAAAGAATAAAGAAATCACAAAGGGAGACAATTCTGGAGATAGAAAACCTAGGAAAGAGGTCAGGAGTTTTAGAAGCAAGCATCATCAACAGAATCCAAGATATAGAAGACACAATCTCAAAAGCAGAAAATAACCTAGAAAACATTGACACTACAGTCAAAGAAAATGAAAAATGCCAAAAACTTCTAACCTAAAACATCCAGGAAATCCATGACACAATGAGAAGACCAAACCTAAGGATAATAGGTATAGAAGAGAGTGAAGATTCCCAACTTAAAGGGTCAGCAAATACTTTCAACAAAATTATAGAAGAAAACTTCCCTAACATAAAGAGATGCCCATGAACATACAAGAAGCCTACAGAACTCCAAATAGACTGAACCAGAAAAGACATTCCTCCTGTTACATAATAATCAAAACATCAAATGTACTAAACAAAGAAAGAATTTTAAAAGCAGTAAGGGAAAATGTCAAGTAACATATAAAGGCAGGCCTATAAGAATTACACTAGACTTTTCACCAGAGACTATGAAAGTCAGACAATCCTGGACAGATGTCATATAAACCCTAAGAGACCATAAATGCCAGACCAGGCTACTATACCCAGCAAAATGTTAATTACCATAGATAGAGAAACCAACATATTCCATAACAAAACCAAATTTACACAACATATTTCTATAAATCCAGCCCTTCAAAGGATAATAAAAGGAAAACTCAAACCAAGGAGAGAAACTATACCTTAGAAATAACAAGAAAATAATTTTCTTTTTACAAACCAATAAGAAGATATTCATATAAACATAATTCCACCTCTAACAACAAAAATAACAGGGAGCAACAATCACTTTCCCTTAATATCTCTTAATATCAATGGACTCAGTTCTCCAATAAAAAGACATACACTAACAGACTGGTTACATAGACAGGACTTAACATTTTGCTTCGTACAGAAAACTACCCTCTGTGACAAAGACTACCTCAGAGTAAAAGGCACAAAAACAATTTTCCAAGCAAATAGTCCCAAGAAACAAGCTGGAGTAGCCATTCTAATATCGAATAAAATCAACTTTTAACCTAAAGTGATCAAAAAAGATAAGGAGGGACAATTCATACTCATCAAAGGTAAAATCTACCAAGATGAACTCACAATTCTGAACAGCTATACTCCAAATACAAGGAGCATCCACATTCAAAAAAATAAACTTTGCTAAAGCTCAAAGCACACATTGCACCTCACCCAATAATAATGTCAGACTTTAATACCACACTCTCAGGAATGGACAGGTCATAGAAACAGAAACTAAACAGAGACACAGTTAAACTCACAGAAGTTATGAACCAAATGGACCTAACAGATATTTATAGAACATTTCATCCTAGAGAATTTCATCTCAGCACCTAATGGTGCTGTCTCCAAAATTGAGCATATGATTTATAAATAAACAGACCTCAACAGATACAAGAAGATTTAAATTATCCCATGCATCCTATCAGATCAACACAGACTAAGGCTAATCTTCAATAAAAATATAAACAACATAAAGCCCATATGTATATGAAAACAACACTCTACTCAATGATAACTTGATCAAGGAAGAAATAAAGAAAGAAATTATTACTTTTTAGAATTTAATGAAAATGAAGACACAGCATACCAAAACTTATAGGACACATTGAATGCAGGGCTAAGAGGAAAACTCATAGTTCTGAGTGCCTCCAAAAAGAAACTGCAGGAAACATAGACTAGCAGCTTGACAGTACAACTGAAAGCTCTAGAAGAAAAAGGAGCAAATAGACACAAGAGGAGTAGAAGGTAGGAAATAATCAAACTCAGTGCTTAAATCAACCAAGTAGAAACACAAAGAACTATACAAAGAATCAACCAAACCAGGAGCTGGTTCTTTGAGAAAATCAACAAGATAGATAAACCCTTAGCCAAACTAACCAGATGGCACAGAGAGAGTATCCAAATCAACAAAATCAGAAATAAAAAGGGAGACATAACAATGGAACCTGTGGAAATCCAAAAAAATCATCAGATCCTACTTTAAAAGCCTACACTCAACAAAACTGGAAAATCTAAATATTATAGACAATTTTCTAGACAGATACCAGGTACCAAAGTTAAATCAGGATCAGATAAATGATCTAAAAATTTCCATAACCCCTAAAAAAATAATTGTTATTTTTAACACTAATAGTCTCCCAACAACAACAACAAAAGAGCCCAGAAACAGATGAGTTTAGTGCAGAATTCTATAAGACCGTAAAAGAAGACCTAATACCAATACTCCTCAAACTATTCCAGAAAATAGAAACAGAAGAAACACTAGCCAGTTTGTTCTATGAAGCCACAATTACTCTGATACCTAAACCACACAAAGACCCAACAAAGAAGAACTTTAGACTAATTTCCCTTATGAATATTGATGCAATAATACTCAATAAAATTCTCAATAATTGAATTCAAGAACACATCAAAATGATCATCTATCATGATCAAGTAGGCATCATTCCAGGGACATAGGATGGTTCAATATACAGAAATCCATCAATGTAATCCACTATATAAACAAACACAAAAAAAAAACCTACATGATTATTTCATTAAATGTTGAGGAAGAATTTGACAAAAATCTAACACCCCTTCATGATAAAAGCCTTGGAAAGATCAGGAATTCAAGGTCCATACATAAACCTAGTAAAATCAGTATATAGCAAACCAGTAGTCAACATCAAACTAAATGAAGAGAAACTTGAAGCAATCCCATTAAAATCAGGGACTAGACAAGGCTGTCCACTCTCCCTCTACCTGTTCAATATAATACTCTAAGTTCAAGCCAGAGCAATTAGACAACAAAAGGAGGTCAAAGGGATACAAATTGGAAAGGAAGATGTCAAGATATCACTATTTGCAGATGATATGATAGTATATTTAAGTGACCCCCAAAATTCCACCACAGAACTCCTAAACCTGATAAACAACTTCAGCAAAGTGCCAGCATACAAAATTAACTCAAACAAATCAGTGGCCTTCCTCTGTTCAAACAGGCTGAGAAAGAAATTAGGGAAACAACACCTTTCACAATTGTCACACATAATGTAAAATATCTTGGTGTGAAACTAACTAAGCAAGTGAAAGGACTGTATAACAAGAAGTTCAAGTCTCTGAAGAAAGAAATTAAAGAAATTTTCAGAAGATGGAAAGATCTCCTATGTTCATGTATTGGTAGAATTGCTATAGTAACAATGGCCGTCTTGCAGAAAACAATCTACAGATTCAATGCAATCCCCATCAAAATTCCAAATCTATTATTCATAGAATTAGAGAGAACAACTTCCACATTCATCTAGAATAACAAAAAACCCAGGATAATGAAAACTATTCTCAACAATAAAAGAACTGGAATCACCATCCCTGACCTCAAGCTATACTACAGAGCAATTGTGATAAACAACGTATGTGTTTGGTACAGTGATAGGCAGGCAGGTCAATGGAATAGAATTGAAGACCCAGAAATGAACCCACACACCTGAGATTCCTGAGATTCCACCTCACACCAGTCAGAATGGCTAAGATTAAAAACTTGGGTAACAGCAGATGCTGGTTGAGATGTGGAAAAAGTGGAGCACTCCTCCACTGTTGGTGGAATTCCAAGCTGGTACAACCACTCTGTTGGCAGTTCCTCAGAAAATTGGACATAGTACTACTGGAAGGCCCAGCAATACCACTCCTGGGCATATATCCAGAAGATGTTCCAACATGTAATAAGGAACATTTTCCACTATGTTCATAGCACATTTCTTTATACTAGCTAGAAGCTGGAAAGAACCCAGATGTCTCTCAACAGAAGAATAGATATAGAAAATGTGGTACATTTATGCAGTGGAGTACTATTCAACTATTAAAAATGATGAATTCATGGAGTTCTTTCACAAATGGATGGAACTAGAAAATACCATCCTGAGTTGTTGCTGCCTGGAGTCCCATAAAACGATAGTAAGTGGATCCTCTGGGTATAGGAGTCAGTTACCCGGCTAGCCATAATAATATCTATAATATCTAATAAATATTACCTTATCAATACCTAATCCCAAAGTATAGGTAATAAAATTGGCCATAGACGTACTTCTATTCAGCCATGCTTCCTTTAATAATCCAATCCTCATTGTTCCCAATAGAAAAAGCTCTCAAGCAGGTAAGGCAAAACCCCTCCCACAAGTACATCAGCAACCAGGCCCAATCAGCAAGTCCTCTAGAGTCTCTGGAGGTGGGACTTCCAGCAGAAGACGTGTTCCACGCTTTCGGTTTTGAACTGAACTTAGCTTGGTAGCTAGTATTCAGGCAGAGAAGGGGGGAGGCCACACTGAGTGAGGTAATCCAATCACAAAAGAACTCATATGGCTTGCACTCACTGATAAGTTGATATTAGCCTAGAAGTTCTGAATATCTAAGATACAATTCACATAAAAATGAAGCTCAAAAAGAAGGAAGACCACAGTGTGGATACTTTGGTCCTTCTTAGAAGGGGGATCAAAATACCCATGGTAGGAAATATAGAGACAACTTTTGAGGCAGAAACTGAAGGAAAGACCATCCAGTGTCTGTCCCACCTATGGATCCATCCCATATACATTTACCAATTCCAGACTCTATTGTGAATGCCAATAAATGCTTGCTGACAGGAGCCTGATATAGCTGTCTCCTGAGAGGCTCTGCCAATGCCTGACAAATACAGAAGTGGATAATCACAACCATCCATTGGACTGAGCACAGGTATTCAATGGAGGAGCTAGAGAAAGAACCCAAGGAGCTGAAGGGGTTTGCCACCCCATATGAAGAACAACAATGTGAACCAACCAGTACCCCCAGAGCTCCCAGGTTCTAAACTACCAACCAAAGAGTACACATTGAGGAATCCATAGCTCCAGCTTCATATGTAGCAGAGGATGACCTTGTGGGGCATCGATGAGAGGCAAGGCCTTTGGTCCTATGAAGGCTTAATGTCTCAGTGTAGGGGAATGCCAGGAGATGGAAGGGGAGCAGATAGGTTAATGAGCAGGGAGGGGGGGTGGGATAGGGAGGGTTTTCAGGAGGGGATAAAATTTGCAATGTATATAAAAAACATATAATAATAATAATAATAATAATAATAATAATAATAAAGATTAGCTCCTACTACATAGGCTTTGTTTCTAAACCCAACCAACTAAGTAACAAAGAGAAAAAAGAAACCCAAAATTTACTGGTAAATATGGAGCTTTGCAAATGAAAATAAAAACAAAAATCTATTTTTATGCCTATCGTTACAAATATTTCCCAGATCAATGTTTGGAAACTCTTCTTGACAATCAGATGAAAGCCCAGATTACCTAGGTATTCCACCATGACACTGCACAAACCTCATGATTGAATAACTGAAAAATAAGGGATTAGATAGCAAGATAGCCAGAAAAATACTTCTCAGAACTACTTTGAAAACTTCAATGTTGTCACAGAATTCATTCACGTCTGTAATGAAGCAAGGATATCACCTCAGAACCTAGAACCTAGATAAGAAGGTTTAAAATGTACACAAAAGAGTTAGCCATATGGATGAGAAATTCCAAAACACCACAGATTGGTTGCGCAAGGAGACAGATTCTGAAAAAGAAACAGAAGAGTTAGAGACAATGAACGATTCAGGTCAAATTAAAAATGCAGTGCGAACATCATCAGTAGATAAGATCAGGAAGATAAGTGATTCCTATTTGTAGATAGAATATTCTGCATTTGGAAGACTTAGAGATACCAACAGAATACTGTTAGTTCTGGCTAAAACTTTAAACAACTTACAAAAATATTACAAAGTAATCATTTTTCTTTGTACCAATAATAAACTTTTGAGAGATAGAAAAAAGTTAAAATTCCATAACAGTAGCTTCAATAACTGAAAACTTTATTATAATTGACTGCATAAGAAATTTACAACTATTTTCTTAACTACAGTCATCATAAGTATCGGCTTTTTGCTCTAAAATTCTTCCAAACAAATTAGTTATATTGTTATAGTTGTGTTAATTGTCAGTGATACAAGAGTGACAATCAGCTAGAAGACTTTAACTTACACGATGAGGGTTTATCATGGCAAATTTAACCTATAGACATACCTGTAGGGAAATATATTGATTGGGGTAAAAGATATGGGTACAACTTCCCACTTTGTATGGCCCCATTTCTTAGGGTTATTCTGGATTCTAGAAAAAAGGAGAGAGTGAGTTGCATATAGCATTCATTGGTCTCTTCCTGGGTGTAAATGCATTCTATGAAGTGCTTCAGCCTCTTGCTCTCTTGACTTCCCTGCAGTGCTGGGCTGTAGCCTTAAACTATGAACCAAAATAAACCCTGTTTTCTTTAAGTTCTTCTCACTGCGACAGAATAAAAAACTAAGATGCAGGGCCAAGGATGGCTGAGCATATGGCAGACGGATATGCATTTTTCTTGAAATTCTCTTTCCCATCTTTTTCATGTACGTTTGATCCATTTTTAATTACTGTCTCACAGTATCATTCTTTGTACTTTATAGGGAGAAAGTTATTCAAAGGTATGGCCAACCTATTTACATCTATCAGGCCAACTTTTCTACATTGCAAAAGAGGACACCTCTCATTTTCCTTTCCCGTTGTGTAAGAGACACTTCTTGGTTTATTTTGTTTGTCATTTCTTTCCTTTTATCTATTTTTCCTGCTTAGTATAATGTTTACACACATGCATACATGTGTTTGTACTTTCTTATAACCGTTTTTTCTCGGAATCTTCCATTTGATTGGCTCATTTTAGTTTTGAACTAATGTAGACTGAAAGGGAAAAAGCAGAAAAGGGCTGAGGGTTTCTGCTCATAGAGACTGAAACAGGCTTCAGTAGGATAGAGTATTCCAGTACAGTGCATTTGGGAGAAACTAAAACACAAAAGTTGACTAAGAGCTAGAGTGAGGAACTGATTTGAACACATCTGTAAGTGATGTAAGTAGATTCAAGAAAGGTCAATCTGCGTGTTAGCATTCAGAGAAGACCCTACAGGATAGACAAACAAGAAGGCTGTGTGTGTTAGAGAAGACAATATGAGTGGGGGCAAAAGCAAGCTGTGAGGCCAAATGATGATGGTTTTTAGAATGAAACAGAATTGGAACTCTATTGGAAGGCCTAATAAATGAACAACATGAGCCATACAAGCCTCAATAAAATTTGTGAAATTCATATGTTAACAATGAAAAATAATCTTGAATCACAGTACAAATTCCTTAAATTCAAATAAAAAATTTATGCTGATTACTTATATTGGGAAAACTCTTGCAAGACATAGGGAAAATCAGTTTTATTTATTCCTCCCTCTGAATATCAGCCTCGCATTCGCATTTTGGACTCAGAGTCTAAAAAGGAAGGAAATATACCTGAATTATATTCTTACTGAATATATACAGATATAATTGAAAAATGTATTTGAAAATGAATTTTGGCAAAAGAAGTGAAGTAAAGATTTAATTTGTATCATTTAAACATTCCTGATAAATACTTTCTTCAAATGCCTGGGAAGGGAATGGTCTAGGAAGAAGAGAAATGATGTAGCATGAAATGTGCTGTTTCTCCTAATAAATCCTTGACATTTCTAGGGGAACAGCTTTACCAAATCCTAGCTATGAGCAAGAGCTGCATTACTGTCAGCTATCTAATAACGACAAGTAGCATCATGCTCACAAGACACAGTGGATTCATACTCCTGTACAGGGAGTAAAAAACACAGCAGTGCTCCTTGGTGATGGCTTATCGATTCCTGGGATTCAAGAATCAGGTCGATGTAAAAAAACAGAAAGAAATTATTTTGTTCTTTTTTCCCACAAATAAATCTAGAAAGTAAAAGATTCTTTGCAGGAGATATATTAAGAAAAAATCATTTATCAGACAATATCATCATAAATCTACTTGAGATTTCAAAGTAATGTACAGTCTACTAAGCCAACAGCAGGAGATGAATGGAATGGAATGATATATGTGTGTGGTAGAGCAACATGTAATTTATTTTTATCATTGAGAATAATAACAGACATGAAAAATTACATATGAAAACCAGGTTCTAAGTTTCTTAAAAGAGTAATGATACATCTTCCTCTATTGTAGTCCAATAGAGAGCTTTGGATTTATGGATGACATTTGTTTGAACTGATTATTTCAATGCATGATACAGGCCTGGGAATGTGGCTCGCTGGGAGAGTGCTTGTCCAGCATGGTTATGGATCAGGTCCTGGTTTCTATTCCAAGAATCCCTTAAACTGACACATGCCTTTAATAGACAGAATTTTAGATGAGGAGACAGAAAGATACAGAGGTCAGGGCCATACTTAGCTGCATAAGAAGTTTGAGGTCAGCCTGGGCAAGAAACTTCATCTCAATATATACAGAGAAAGAAATGGATGAGCAAATATAAATGGATTAAGACATTAAGGAATAAAACTGGATTTTAGTTTTTGATTTTACTCAGTCAAATTAAGGCTTGCAGTGTTCAGTTCACTGTGATATTTTTTTT
>JADRCC010565133.1:0-14069 GCA_019843855.1 Hylomyscus alleni
GTGGGTATGCATGTATATGTGTGTATGTGTGGGTATGCATGTATATGTGTATGTATACATGTATATATGTGTATGTATATATGTGTATGTATGTATGTATATGCATATGAATGAATACACGTGCTATGATATGGGTATAAGTCCAAGGATTATTTATGGATGTCTGTTCTCTCTACCATGAGAGTCTTGGGGATCAAACTTAGGTCCGCAGGCTTGGCAGCAAGAACCTTGACAACTCCCCCCACCCTGTCCCCCCTTACTCCCCCTACCCCGTCCCTGTTCTATTTTCATCTACTCAGCCTCTCTTCATGTTCTTCCTCCTTCCCACAAGGACTAATGCTCTACAGGCAGGAAGTATGGAGTCAATGAGTGAATACATGGAGGTGCTAATAAACATGTATTGCCTGATTACGTACAAACGCATTGGTATAGCTTGGGAATGCAATCATGCTTTTATTCTGATGCCATTTGCTTAAACACAATGTCATTCTTCATTATGATAAATGCACTTTTACATTTTTTAGGACTTTGTGCTAAATACAGAGTGCTTTCACCCCGTTTATCTGATCTATTTCTCCCACTGTGCTGCAAAAGAGGTATCATTTTCTCCTGTGTAAGATAAGATAGCTGCTGTGTCCAAAGTGCATAGAGCATAAGGCTGGGCTTGAACCCAAGGCTTGCCACATGCACACGCTGAGCCGTGAGGAGGAAGGAAAGAGCTGTGCTCATTCACACACAGATTCTTGTTTCTGAAAATGTTGGTGTGTGCAATGTCCAGACATACGGCAAGAGTCATCAATCAACTCACAGCACGCTGTCTTTCTAGCTACAAGGCTTATATTGGCTGCACCCAATTTTGTTTACACAGCCAGTCTTAAGTCAGGTCCCTAGGTAGGACTTACATGACTGACTATGGCTAGATGATATCAAAACAGCTGATGGAACAATTTTTTTACAGTTGATTTTTCTTTTCTTTACCTTGGCAGTACTCACAGAGATGCCACAATTACTTTTTCTCTGCCTACATGTTAACCCATGATGTATTTGCTTATTTATTTTTGAGACAGAATTTCCTACAATCCAAGTTGCTTCTGACCAAGCCAGCTTAGTCAGTCAACAGGTTCTCCAGGGCAAGAGCAAAGATTAAAAAAAAAAGACAATTAGGCAACGTTGTGGCATGACCCCAGCCAGTTCTGAGGCTGAGGCAGGTTTATTTTTTCCCAATCTGCTTTTATACCATTTTAATTACATGCAAGTAGTAAAGTTAAGTCTACCTTAAGAAACAAGCAAGACAATAAACGCAAATATAAACACAAATAGTCAAGGAACAAGCAAGGCAGTGAACACAGTCCCATGATCACTGTTTCTAAGGGCTTATCAGAATGACCAAAAGATCAGAGCCAATATCCCTGTCCTAGCCCCAAGTCATTCTTGCCAGAAGCCTACTTCTTTGTTCTAGCCTAAAATCAGATCCCTGACTGAGTTTACTTCCTTGTCCTGGCCCAATGCCAAATTCCTGACTAGGGCCCCAAAAAGCTCTCCCCAGGCTTCAGACTAAATATGTAGCCAAAAATGACCTTGAGTTTCTGATCTTTGACCTCCTACCTCCTAGAAAGCTAGTAGCAGAGATGTGTGCCACCTTGCTTCCTTTATTCTGTCCTGGGGATCAAACTCGGGGCGACTTGCATGCTCCATAAGTACTCTACCAACTCAACCAAGGCACATCCCCAAACTCTTCTAGCTGACTTTTAAACAACATGCACATGTAAACATAGACATAATCCTAAGAAAGATGCTTTTTCCTCAAGCAGGTCTAAGTTGAGAGCCTTTCCAACCCTCAGAGAAGAGCATGGGTGTCTGCAACAATATGGAGCAATGATAATCCCTTTAGCCTGCCATGCTTGCAGGGCGTGTGCCTTCTCACCCACAGCAGCTAGCTGTGTGGGTTATGATGTTGGCAACATCATAAAACTAAGATTACACCTGGGTGATGGTGGCATACTCTGGAGGCAGAAGAAGGCAGATCTCTAATTGAGTTCAAGGGTAGCCTGGTCTACAGGGTAAATTTCAGAATAGCCAAGAATATACAAATACACACGCATAAACACACACACACACATTGTTTCAAAAATAAAATAAAATGAACAAAAACAAACAAACAAACAAAACAACTAAGATTACAATGGGCCTTATGCTTTTTTTTTTAATGAGTTATGAGTTTTTGTTCTTTCCCAAATACCATAAGGTGCACAGAGCGGGTAGGGCATCTTGCTAGTTACCTTTAACATTCCTTCTCCAGCATAGGAATAGAATTTCAAATGGTCAGATAGCTATCAAGCTAAATACTCCAGTTGTAGCCATGTTGACAGTAGAAAGTGACTGTAGAGTCAACTAAATTCTACCCAGTGGAATGTGAGAAAGATATGTATCATTTTTCTCAGTCTTTTGTTCAAAAACGTGGAGAATGCAGCCTGGGCCCTTCCTGTCTGCTGACATGAAATGTACAGAAGGAAAGCTGGCAGACTTTTGCAATGAAAGAAAAAAAACATCAATGTTGATAAAGGCAATACACTATGGCTACTCTTTGTTACAGAAGCTATTGTAAGTCATTGTCAAATACAGTAATGTCACCTTTCTCATGGATGCCCGACTCCTTGACGCAACCACTGAGAAGCAGCACTGGGGCTTCCATGTCTTTGTTTTTACATTATTCTCCAACAAAGTGATCCTACTTTGAGCTCTTGCATTTCATTCCAAATCCTGTTGTAGACCTCTGATTAGAACAGCTAGTTATTTTTCTCTTATCAAGGAGGGTGTAGCAGGGCGGTGGTGGTGCACACCTTTAATCCCAGCACTTGGGAGGCAGAGGCAGGCAGATTTCTGAGTTCGAGGCCAGCCTGGTCTACAGAGTTAGTTCCAGGACAGCCAGAGATATACAGAGAAACCCTGTCTCAAAAAACCAAAAAAAAAAAAAAAAAAAAAAAAAGGAGATTGTAGCTTCAGACCTCCCAAGCTCATAGCTTCATTAACTTGATCCAGGAGCATCTTCTGGAAGCAAAGGTAACTTTGGACTTAAAAAGTTTGCCAGGTTGAGCTGGAACTGAAAGGGAAAATAGACATTTAAATTTTGGTATCCTAAAATTTGCTCATGCAGTGCTGGAGAGATGACTCGGTGGTTAAGAGCACTGACTGCTCTTCCAGAGGTCCTGAATTCCCAGCATCCACATGGTTGTCACAACCTTCTGTAGTGGGATCTGACGCCCTCTTCTGGTGTGTCTGAAGACAGCGACAGTGTACTCATATACATAAAATAAAATAAAAAAATGTGTCAGGTCATTTTCAGCCTTGAAGTTTAAGGCAGAATACCATGGACCAACAAGGGCAGAGAGACTTTAGATGTAAAAAGAGGAGACAGAGGGTCCGATACCAAGTATAATTTGCTAATACTCTGAACTAGCTTTTTTTCCCTTCCGCCTGCTGAGGACACAGGAGTGGGCAGGGAAATCGTGTGTTTCTTGCCAACCCAACAAAGACAGCAGGAGGCAGAACTCTATTTCAAACCCTTGGGCAATTTCCATGGCGGTGGACTGATTCCATACAGACACGGTAGTCATCTTATTTTCTGATCTGTTTAAATAATAGCAGTAAACTCTTACAGCATATTCTACATAGAGATTTTTCACATATTAACTCTTGTTACTATTACAACTCCGCAAAATAGATATAATTACTTTTCCCCGTCTCTATAGGTAAGACAAAAAAAAACTGCACAAATGTATTTTACATGTTTGTTAGTAAACTAAGTTTATTTTCATAGGATGAAAAGTGACCTTGGGTTTTTTTGTTTTTTTGTTTTTTTGTTTTGTTTTGTTTTGTTTTTTTGGTTTTTCGAAACAGGGTTTCTCTGTGTAGCCTTGGCTGTCCTGGAACTCACTCTGTAGACCAGGCTGGCCTCGAACTCAGAAATCCACCTGCCTCTGCCTCCCAAGTGCTGGGATTAAAGGCATACGCCACCACTGCCCGGCCGACCTTGGGGTATTTTATGAGCACGCTGAGTGACCACTGTGGAGAAAATGCAAGACCTCCTGTTTTTACATGAAGCTCTACCAGCTAAGCTGAGCTCACACGGAAATCAGACTATACCCAGATGCCGAAGCTGGTTTATGGGCCAGGAAAAGGCTACCGCCACAGGTTCTAGAACACAACTCTAGACTTCTAGGTCTTCATCAAGTTTGGTTGTTCACTTGGCACTTCCCAGGACCCTCCAACTTTGGGTTGTTTATTTCTGTATAATTGATGATGAGACCTACAGTTCTGTATTGCTCTTCACTGTAGGAAGAAAATCAGAATTTACATACCTACCTGTCGAACTCCATGCTTTTGTGAACCAATAGTTAATGACTCAAAAAAATGATTCATCAGATTTTTTGCAGCACTTTGGGAAGTAGGGAAAGATAGAGCTCCTCTACTGGAATTTAGGTATCTAATCCCTTTTTTTAATTTGGATATCCAAAGATAGATAGATAGATAGATAGATAGATAGATAGATAGATAGAGATTGATTATGATTGATAGATAGATCAATAGATAGATTTCTCTCCAGTGCAAATATGGAGAATTCACATAGCACCTTTTTTTTTTTTTTTAAGGACATTCTTTTTTTTTTTTTTAGACTTATTTTATTTACTTTATGTGTATGAGTACACTGTAGCTGTACAGATGGCTGTGAGCCATCATGTGTGTGGCTGCTGGGAATTGGACTCAGGACCTCTGCTGGCCCCGCTCGCTGTGGCCTGCTCGCTCCGGTGTAATTCACTGTAATTTGCTCCGGTGTAATTCGCTGTAGCTGTCTTCAGACGCACTAGAAGAGGGCGTCAGATCTCATTATGGGTGGGCGTGAGCCACCATGTGGTTGCTGGGATCTGAACTCAGGACCTTCAGAAGAGCAGTCAGTGCTCTTACCCACTGAGCCATCTCCCCAGCCTCCCACATAGCACTTCTTTAAATAATAGGCTTTCCTATGTTATGAGAGGTAATTTTTTTTTTCGAGACAGGGTTTCTCTGTGTAGCTCTGGCTGTCCTGGAGCTCACTCTGTAGACCAGGCTAGCCTCAAACTCAGAAATCCGCCTGCCTCTGCCTGAGAGGTAAATATTTTTAATTTCTTGTATTCTCGTTTTCTTTCCACCTGGTAGAGAAAAGCGGTTAGCAGTGCCTGTAAGACAACTCAACAAGTGAGGGAAATTGTCACTCAAGCCTAACAAGGGTTCCATCACAGAAACCCTCCCAGAGGTGGGAGCAGAGAATCCAGGACACAGGGTTGTCCTCTGAACTCGACACACTCGCCTCCATCCCCACACATGAATAAAAAATAAAACCAAATAACAAAAAAGCAAGATGTTGCTAGATTTTTTTTTTAAGAAAACTTCATGGCTAATAGAATTAGTCATATGCTCTGATCTATTAGATATAAGTGATTTCACTAAATAAGCCTTCCGGGAAGTCAGCTTAAAAAGAGGAGAGACTCAGATAACAGATACTATTTCCTTGCCCTTTCTCTTCTCCCTTCCTTCATAGATGAAGTGATGTTAGAAGTGCTCAGTTAGGACGGTCTCCTGAAATTTGAACAGTAAACCAAGCTCCACGGGTGAACACAGAGAATGGAGCTCTCAATACAGCTCCGAGAGGCCTACATCCTGATACCACGTAAACAGAATAGTGGACTTTTTTCCCTTAAATATCTGTTGTTCTGCTTTCTCTAATGGCAAAATAAAATGTCTGATTTCTACTTTATCACATAAACAGCAGCAGAAGATAGAAGGGTGTCTTAGTCAGGGTTTAACTGCTGTGAACAGACACCATGACCAAGGCAACTCTTATGAAGACAACGTTTAACTGGTGCTTGCTTACAGGTTCAGAGGTTCAGTCCATTATCATCAACATGGCAGTGCTATATCATTCAGGCACATGTAGTACAGGAGATGCTGAGAGTTCTACATCTTCATCTGAAGGCTGCTAGCAGATCCAGGCAGTTAGGATGAGGGTCTTAAAGCCCACACCCACAGTGATACAGGGTCACACCTTCTAATAGTGCAACTCCTTGGGTCGAGTATATACAAACCATCATAAAAACGTTTTCAACATATTGGGCTAGGTCTACAAAACATAGCTAAACACTGTCATCCAACCATTAGGTATTTTAAACAGCATTTGAAACAAAGTAATCTGTTGGTGAATCAGATCAATCCTTCGATACTATGATTTAGCTATCTTAAAAGGCAAAAACATCCATTCTTCACTTATTTCAGTAAAACTAATTTGCCCCCTCCAAAAAACATGTATCTATGATTTTTCCCTTAGATATTATCAAGTACATAAAGTATTCCGTTTTATTGGTTTTTTTAGCTTTGTTTTTACATGATAGCTCTGTGCTCAGGATCATGTGCACTCAAAGGCATGGGTCTGAGATTTTATAATGGAAGCAAGAGGAGCCTCTGAACTGAAGATTTCGAAGAAAGCGTAAAGCCAGCTGTCACAGTGTGTTCTTACAATCCCAGAGCATTTGGGTGGCTGAGGCAAGAAGATCACCCTTTCATAGACAGTCTGAGCTCCAGGATGACTAAGACTATCTCAAAAAGAGAGATCAATTTCTAGAAGCAGTTGCTGGAGGAATCTAGCCACTTTCTGATTGGAACAGAGGCCACTGCATAGAAAGGAATCCAGCCATTTCTGATACTGTAAAACTGGTCAAGCAGATGGCTGTGGGGTGGGGAATGTCACAAACTCTTATAGAGAAACTAGAGTTGTTTTGCTATAATGTGCTCATTGTGTTACCTTCTGAGTAATCGCTTTTTTGCCTATAGATTACTGTTGCTGTTAGCTTTCATCAGAGAAACTTCTTTTTTTTTTTTCTTCAAGACAGTGTTTCTCTGTATAGCCCTGGCTATCCTGGAACTCACTCTGTAGACCAGGCTGGCTTCGAACTCAGAAATCCACCTGCCTCTGCCTCCCAAGTGCTAAGATTAAAGGCGTATGCCACCACTGCCCAGCCAGAGAAAGTTCTTTTTGCAGTGGGATGCAGCTAATGGAGAGATTCATAGTCAAAGGCTGACTATTGAATACTCAGCCATAAACAGAACATTTATACCAATCTTTTCAAGCTCAGAACTTTGCAGAAGAGACAGCAAAAAGAAGGTAAGAGCTTGAGGAAAGAGTGAGTGTTGTGGGACCCTGTCCTCCGGAAATGACTTTGTCGTGTCACTTCTGAACTCACAGTGGCTGGGATTACCTAAATAAAATCTGCACAAGATTGGCCCTATTATTATCCTGTCATGGAGATGGGAGGGATTCATGACAGCCTAGGCTTCAATGGTGAAGCCAATGGTAGAGCCCATGCTCCTGTAAGCAACCCTAGCTGAACTTACTAAGAAACACAGAAAGGAGAGAGGATACAAAAGTAAAAGGGGGTTAGGAGAAAAGAGTAAGGCCTCAGTTCATCATAAGTAGGAAGGGAACATCAGAGGAAAATGATGGGTGAATATAAAAAACAAATATCATAGCAAAACACACAAGCGCATACAATTAATAAAAACATGAAAAAGGCAAAAAAGCCAAAACAAGGCAAAAAGAAGTATGAAAAACATCGATAAGAATGAGACTTTTTGCCCAGTCAGGCATAAGCCTGTAATCTCAGCTACTCAACAGGCAGGAGAATTACAAATTCAGGCCCTGTCTTTACTACAGTGTGATTTCAAGGTCAGTCAGGGCAAGAAAGAGAGGCTCTGTCTCAAACTGTACAAAGTAAAAAGGGGAGTGAGGGTATAGATTAATGGTGAAGCGTTTTCCTGGCATCTCAAGGCCCTGAGTTCCATTTCCATTTCCACAAAAAAAAATTATACATATTTGATAGGAGCAACTATTGAAAATATGTCAGTTCTGTCCAAGCTCTGTAACAGACACTAGGACCTGCAGGCAGGCCTTTGGACTGACTAGCCTAGATTTTAGTCTAGGCTTGGATTCTTTCTTTCAATCACTGGTCAGAGCATAAGAATTCTATACTTAAAAAAGAGAAGAGTTCAGTAGGCTTGTGAATACATTACGGAATAAATTCTTCTTTTGTGCCCCTATTTTTTAAAAATCTCTCTAGGAATAGGAGTAATGGCTACGTAGTTAAGAGCACTTACTATTCTGATAAAGGACCTGAACTCAGTTTTCAGTACCCCCACGAATGCTTACACCATCTATAATTACAACCCTTGAGTATCCAATGCCTCCTGCTAGCCTTTGTGGCACATGTTGTGCATACATACATATATGCAAATATTCACACACATAAAATAAATACATTTTAAAAGATTTAATGTCTTTACTTCCAATAAATAAATGGATTTGAAGAAGCATCTTTATGCCACTAAAAAGTATCTCATTGATGGATTCCAGTCATCTCTGAAATCGTTTTCTATTGTGTGTACAGCATTATTACCAACACTAGTGGCTAAAACAGTAAATACCCAACTATCACCTTATACTTAGAGTCAGAAATGCTGGGAGGCTGGGAGGGCACATTGGATCGTATGCTGAAGGTCTCACAAGGCTGAAGTTAGGGCGTCAGACCAGCCACATTCTCTCAGGATCAAGCTTTCTTCTAAACTCTCTCTTAATGTCAGTCAAATCCAGTTCCTTTGGCAGAGGACTAAGTCCTAGCTTTCTTTCAACTGTGTGCTTATCTTCTAGCCCAAGAGCATTTCATGGATTCTTCACTTTCTTTTTCTTTTTTTAAAGATTTATTTATTTTTATCTTTATATGTATGAGTACACTGTAGCTGTATAGATTCTTCACTTTCTAAAGAGCTTGTTTAGGAGCTGGGGGATGGCCCAGTGGGTAAGAGTTCTTGCTCTTAACTCTGGCATTGGAAGGGCCCAGACAAGCAGATTCTAAAGCCAGCCAGCTTTGCTAAAATGTTTCCTGTAAAAAAAAATAAAAATAAAAAAATTATATATATATATATATATATATATATATATATAGACACTCAACATCTTGCTCTGGCCTCTACATGTACACCCAGAGGCACATATTCATGTATTATATACATGAACAGCACGCATGCACACACACATATAAACACACACACACAGAGCAAGCAAGCAAGCTCATTATTTGGCTAGAAGTGAGGTACACACCTGAAACCCCAGTATTCAAGAGGCAGAGACAGGAAGACCTGCCTGAAGCCAGTTTGGGCTACATAGAAAGAGCTTATCTCAAAACAAAAGAAAACAAGCAAAACAAGAGATACTTGTTATCTTAGCAGTCAGGAGACTTGGCCACATAGATCAGGAGTTCAAGGTCTTTCATGTGAAACTTGGCCACAGCAAGTTCCAAACAAACATGGCATTAAGATACCCTGACTTGACCAAAACCAAAAAACCAAAGACAGCTAACTAAGCAAATCACTGATTTAATTCAGTATGGCCCACGTAAGACAACCTTTGTCACTCACCCAAGGACAGCTACTTATAACCCTTTTCTGGAGTCTCAGAAATCCAGGCCTCCCTGTCCATCATTGTCAATATTCTCAGATGTTGAGCTTGCATACCACAGGACAGAATCTTAGGGAGTGTTTCAGAATGCTTCCTACAGCGCTCTAAATCATTCTGTCATTTGAAAACTCAGTTAAGAGTCTGTGGCCTGGGGCTGGTGAGATGGCTCAATGGGGAAGAGCACCGACTGCTCTTCGGAAGGTCGTGAGTTCAAATCCCAGCAACCACATGGTGGCTCACAACCACCCTTAATGAGATCTGACGCCTTCTTCTGGTGTGTCTCAAGACAGCTACAGTGTACTTACATATAATAAATAAATAAATCTTTAAGAGTCTGTGGCCTGGCCGGGGGTATGTAGTAGCACACTCCTTTAATGCCACACTCCTTTAATGTTCCAGTATAGCCAGAGTTATATAGTGAGACCTTTTCTCAAAAACAAAGCAAAAGTCTATGGCTTGAACTCACCTGATCTGTTTAGCTATCTGAAGAGTCTGGGGATATGTTTCAACCTTGCATCCTCAAAGCTCTGGGTCCCATCTTGGGATGAAAAGGGAGTTAGTTGTAATGGTTACATTTGGTTCACAGTTCTGCAGCGGGAAGAAATTCTCCTATTCTTACAAATTATCCCAGATTGTCACTGTTAGCCCTGCGTGGTCACTGCCATCTTCAAACTAGGTGTTCTACGCCTTAGCAAGGTGACACCAATGTTACTGACTTTCGTTGTTGCTGTATCAGCTTGTGGGAGGAAAGACTGCTTCCGGTTCCCGGTTTCAGAAAGTTCAGTGTATCAGGCAGGGAGACTTGTTGGGCAGAATGGCTCCTGAGGGGCTGGCTGGGATGAAGAGCTGTGTCAGCACAGTTTCCTTTCTCTTCTTCCATTCCATCCGGGATTCCAGCCCATGGGATGGTGCTGCTGCCCACATTCAGGCTGGATCTTCTTCGCTTTTTGGAAACTCCTCACAGACATACATTGAGATGTTCCGAAACAGTCTCCTAGGACACGGGTGGTTCTGAGTCCAATTGAGTGAATGAAAACGAGAGTAGCATGGTTCCTAAGCGTGCTTGAGGACAAGGGTTTGATTATAGATATGAGTGAGAGAACAGCCGGAGGCATCTGGAACAGTCCAGACTGAAGTGAGTAAAAAGATTGGGGTGAAAGGGTCGAGAGAGAGGACCAGGAGCCAAGAGCAGGTTTTATAGAGGAAAGAATAGCTGGGGAAAGGGAATCCAAAGGCAGCCCCTGGGCTAGAGAGGTTTAGGTTAGGGGGTGGGGTGAGAAGTGCTGAGAGGAGCTGCAGGTATTGAGCAAGCCTCCTCAGCAGTTTCTTTGAGACCTGACATTAAGTTGACAGTAAAGGTTACCCATCATGCAATTAATTTATCGGCCTAGAGTGAAAAAAAGATGAACAACTCTGCCCCTTTTCCCTGTAGATAATCAGCTCCCAGAACTGCATGCATGGATCCGGGGCTTAGGGGCCTTAGCTCGGAACTTGTTCTGGAGCTAGCAGCCGTGGGGCAGCTTTCTCATGAGGCGCTTTCTCCAGAATGACTTCATGGCAACAGTATTTCTCTTCTTGTAGGATCCCCTGAGCCTTTATTAAACCCATTGCAACTAAAACCATCCCTGGTGAACTCTGTTCTTTTTAGATCTTGAGCAGCATGATAATTATAGCAAACTTGAGGCTAAGTAGCCTTGCCCTGGAGAAACGCTTATCTGATGATGTTTTAGAGAATTGTGGTCACGTGGAAGGAGGAGCTACGCAAGGCTGGGAAGACCAAGTTACTAATTATCAAGAGTAGAAGGTCACATGGGGTTAAAAAAAAAAATCCCGATTAGCCTGTGCACTACTATTACAGAAGCAAAGACAGTAAAATATTTAATTTCATGAGTCAACTTACCTAGATAAACTGTTCTCCGATATTTAGTTCATTGGAGATCAGGGTGTGGCTCTGAAGTTATTTATTTGCATACTTGTGTGTGTGTATATATATGTGTGTGTGTGTGTGTGTGTGTATGTATGTGTATATGTGTGTATACATATGTTTGTATGTATACATGTGTGTATATGTGTGTGTATTGAGTGGAAGTGTATATATATATATATATATATATAGAAGCCAGAAGACAACCTTGGGCATCTGTCCTCAAGCTCTATGTACCTCTTCTTCATTTTTTACTTTTCTTTCTTTTTCTTTTTTCTTTCTTTTTTTTTGGGGGGGTTATTTGTATGGGTTTTCTTTCATATCTTTTGGGGGCTGGGGACTGAAATTCAGTCTAGTATTTGTCTAGCAGGATAGCAGGATAGGGGAGTTGTTCATGAGTCCCAGGAATCATATATATATATATATATATATATATATATATCACTAAAGTTATAAAAGTGCATCCGTATAACCGTACAAAAATGCTTTAAATTTTTGCTTTATTATTTATTTACTTGTTTATTTATTTGATGTGTATAAGTGGTTTTCCCATAATATATTTGTATACCGCAGGCACGCCTAGTGCCTGAAGAGGTTATGGATTATTGGGAGTGACCTTGTAGGTGCAGAAGTTGAACTCAGGTCCTCGAAAGACCAAGTACCTCTCCAGCCCCCACAGAATGGGTTCTGGGAATCGAATTCAGGTCATCAAATGTTCAGGGCTAACGAGTTACCAGTTGAGACATCTCTCTAGCCTAGCATATGCTAACGATTTACCAGTTGAGACATCTCTCTAGCCTAGCATATGCTAACGATTTACCAGTTGAGACATCTCTCTAGCCTAGCATATGCTAACGATTTACCAGTTGAGACATCTCTCTAGCCTAGCATATCGTTCACTCATCATGTATCCCAGGCTGGCCTCAAATTCCCTTCGTAAAATAAAATGGCTTTTGAATCCCTGATCCTCCTACCTCTACCTTCAGAGGTGATTATAGGTATGCATCACCAGGCCAGTATTATGCAGAGCTAAGGACAGAATCCAGGGCTTCGTGCACACTAAGCAAGTACTCTATCAATTAAACTTTGCCCTTAGCCCTTCTGAAGGCTTTTTTTTTTTTTTTTGTGAATACTATACTGATCTGCTTTGAGTCCCTGTGAAAGGTGGGCTCCTCACCGTCAGTTACAACCCCAAGAGAAAAAGATCCACTGCAACGGAAAACTGGGTTTTATCTTCAGATTGCCTTCAGAGTTTGAATAGGACTCTCTCTTGGGTCTCCATCTTATTGTCATGCTTTACAGAGAGATTCCAACTGGCAGCACTTATAAAAGCAAGAGGCAATTCTTTTGAAATCTCTTCCCATACTCTCAGATAAAGCAGAACTGTGACTAATCCAGACAGGCGGACCATTTATCCATGACCTGGGTTGGCTTAGAGAACCATATGTTCTCTAAAAAGAGTGCCTTGTGTTCCTGTGGCCACAGGGATGTGGAGACTGAAATTATGACACCGTGTTATCTTATGGGTTGTTGAATTACAACATTCCTGAGTTTCAGCACCTCCTAATTTCTCTAAGTGTCTCCCAGTCAGTGATTAGATGAGACACGGCAGGAAGTTGGTGACTCATAATGCTCAAACTCCCAAATCCCTCTAGATTTCCCAGACACAAGCAGCCCTTCTTGATTTGTCTGATGGGGCCATTCCAATCTCTCTTGTGTTCCAGGCAACAGTCCTGACTGGCAATTGCCTCTTCCCACGCCTTTTACAGGAGAGCAAAGCTCTAAGCCTCTAATGATATGGCCTGCCATCCTGACTAGAGTCTGTCATACTGCCATAGTTCAGATCTGGTCTTTCTCCAAAAGCTCAAGTGTTAAAAGATGGTTCACAAGGCAATGGATTTCAGAGGTGTGGCTTTGGATCTTCACTTGCTCATAAGTACTTTGACCTCTTTAGTATCTTATGCCGTCAATCGACTGTAGTGTAGGAGCTATCCAGGGGTGATACTGACAAGGAAGTGGGTCCTGTGGGAAGAAGCAGGACTATGGTGACCTGTCCTGGTTTATGTTCTTCAAGCTCAGACACAATGCAGACAATGGCTGACAGACTGGAAACTCTGAACCCACAAGACACAGCACTTCCTTCTGGCTGTCGCAGTACTAGAAAGCTGACAAACACATCAATAATAATAATAATAATAGTAATAAAAACAAGCCTGTGCAGAGAGATGTGTCAGGAGATAAAAGTGCTTGCCACTAAAACTGATGACTTGCATTCAAGCCCCAGGACCAGCACGGTGGAGGGAAAGAGCCAACTCTGTCAGGTCAGCTTTCTTCCTTCACTCCTTTGATGTTACTCACACACACACACACACACACACACACACACACACACACACACACACATACACGATCACATATAGGCAAATATACACAATAAATAACTAAAATGTAAAATGTAATTTAAGTGTTTTTGGTTTTTGGTTTTTGTTTTTTGTTTTTTGTTTTTGTTTTAGTTTTTGGTTTTTCGAGACAGGGCTTTTCTGTAGAGCCCTGGCTGTCCTGGGACTCATTCTGTAGACCAGGCTAGCCTTGAATTCAGAAATCTGC
>JADRCC010565134.1:0-13199 GCA_019843855.1 Hylomyscus alleni
TTTCCTTTGTTTTGTTTTATTATTTAGGATTTTTATTGCTATGATAAAACACTATGACCAAAAGCTACTTGTGGAGAAAAGGCCTTATATCAGACAATTCTCTCGGTACACTCCATCATTGAGGGTACTCAGTGCAGGAAGAGGGCACACTCCATCACTGAGGGTACTCAGTGCAGAGAGAGGGCACACTCCATCACTGAGGGCACTCAGTACAGGAAGAGGGCACAGAGAGCACTGATCATATTTGTTTGGTTTGTTTTCTTATACATCCTAGGGTTGGCACTGCCTGTAATGAGCATGGGTGCCCCCACATCAATCATTAATCAAGAAAATGTCTTACAGGCTTATCTACAGGACACCCTTAGGGAAGCATATTTATAGTTGGGGTTTCCTCTTCTGAGAGTCTAACCTGTGTCAAGTTGACAACAAAATCAACTGTCACAGTAGGGCCATATATCTGTGTTTGGATATAGGACAAGTTGGAAATAGTAGACATAACCCAAATTCTTGTAATTTATAACATAATGAGAAAACATACATGTTACAATATATTTACAGTAATTTATGATAAACATTTTGATTGGCTATACATAGCATATAAATTATGATAAATACTTTGATAGAATATATATATATATGGTATATATATCTATATCTATATATATGGTATGCTGAAAATCAGTTAAGCTCTATGAGAAATAAAAACAAGTGGCCATCCTGATTCTGATAGGCCAATAAATACTTCAACATAGTTCCTGAAAATTAGAAAGGTCCTCAAAAATAGAAGTGATTTAAACCTCATTCAAACAATAATGTCTTTTTTTTTTTCTGTCTAAAGTTTTTAAAATTTAACTTATCAAAAGGCGTAAATAATTTGATTACTCGAGGTAAAACTAGAGTATCTTTCCTTTGTAATTTGATATCAAAAGATAACCATATTCCTACACATGACTTTTATTCATATTCTACTTGACATTTGTAGTGTTTATGGTGAAAGAAAGAATGCTCTTCAAAGTTATGATAGTAACTACCATATAAAAATTATTCAAAAAGAGACAAAAGGTGTTGCAGCAACAGAATTTTCTATATATGGTTTGATTTTCTGAAGATGTCTTTTTGTGAGCAAGCAGGGACAAGCTATTATTTGTCTTTCATAAAGAAGACTCCTATATAATATGCAAAAGCATCATAAAAATTATATCTCAAAATATGGATATAAACATTTATGACAGAAACACAATGTTTCCAAAATATTTCTCTAAGTAAAGTAGTAAAAAAGATGAAATGGATGACTTAATATTTTGCAATCCCATTGGTAGAGTCTTGAAAGTGTCCTTGAGTTGTGATATATTTCATAACCCATCTGTTTGGCATATTTTAAGTTTCAAAATAACTATTAAAACATGAAAATATGCTTATGCTTAACTTTATTTCAAAAAGAGTACTGAATGTCATAAGACTTTCTTCATTTAAGTCTGTGTGTGTGTGTATATGTGTGTACATTCATGCATATCACACATGTGTGGGTGTGGGTGCATATATATGCCAGATGCTTAAATAAAATTTGTTCAAGTACAGCTTCATTTTTCTTTGAGAAAGGGTCTCTAGCTAATCCTGGAGCCACTATCACACTAGACTGGCAGTCCAGTGTACCCCAGTGATCCTTGTCCCCACTATCAGGATCAAAGACTCAGGCTGTTATGCCCATCTTTTTATGTGAGTACAAGAGAGCCATGTGCAGACCCTCATGCGTATGTACTGATCACTGTACTGACTCCAGCATCATCTATTCCATACCCAGAAATTATTATGTTTTAAAAGAAAAAATTCAATTATTTGAATGACAATAGTCAATATATTTTAGAATAAAAGAGAAAATAAATAGTATTTCTAGAACCATAACTATTACTTCAGTTTTCTGCAAACCATAGAATGATTTCCCTGTATTGATTAAGGTAGAATCTTGAGAACATAATTACCAGAGTTCAACTGGCCCTTCAGGACCTGTTGGGGCTCCTCCTTATCCTTCCTTGAATTGAAATATTTTAGTGATCTATACACTCCTCAAGATGATTTCATCATTATGAAAAACAGGATTGTAGATATAAGGGAATGTACATCATTTCTCCATCTATATACCTCATGGATCTTTTTTTACCAATCAGTTAAGATCATTTGTATAGAAAAAAAGAAATATATCAATGGACTTTCAGAACCAGGAAATGTGGTCCATTATATATTATATGATATATCATAACAATAGCCAATTCTGTCTCTGTCTCTGTCTCTCTCTCTCCCTCTCTCTCTCTCTGTATAACTTTAGGGTGGAAGTGGACAGGAAGTCTCATTATAGATGGCTATGAGCCATGATATGGTTGCTAGGAATTGAACTAAGGACTTCTGGAAGAGAAGTCAGTACTCTTAACCTCTGAGCCATCTCTCCAACACCCCACCTACTCTCTTTTTTAGTATAACACAGGAATGACAATTTCCCAGTTATTCTTCAGAATGAACTTTCCTACATACATTTTACCCCATGGATTAGAAAGGCAGTTATTATTACAGTGAACTATGAAATTATCAATTCAATAATTTCTCAATAAAAAGTATGTGATAATAACACCACTTGTTTGGTATCCAATTTTTCAAACATATTGCTTATATATACTTGAAAGGTTTTGCAATTATCCTTAGGAATGTGACTGCATTTAGGTTATTGAGATAACCTAAAACTGGAGGGATCACATGTTAACAGAAATTTTCAAGTTAATGATGCTGAAGTGTTTTGCCTACACCATGATCATGACAGCGAAGTACAGAGCCATGCTTAATGAAGTCAGGTGATACTTAGTTTGTTTCTATAATACACATGTTGTCTATTAGTAGTGACTATAGGTTTCCAATAATGAATGCTGTTTAGGTAATTAGCAATTTTGACATGTCAGTCATACATAATATCTCAAATAGGCCAATTCTAGAGGGAATTATAGTATCGATGAAAGAAATATAAAAATAGTTTAAAAAGAAAGCAGGAGAACATGATAAATGCTTTTATAATGGTTCATTAAGTGACCTTTCCTTTTAGAATCTAATGTGAGTGTTCATGAAAAGATACTCTTGGAAATTTGTGATATTTGAAGCAATGAAAATATCCACTATAAAGATCAGCTAAGGAATGTGTGTGGTATTTGAAGAAATCAAAGAAAATAGAGGCATGAATGGCTAGATAAAAAATTCTAGTGAATTAGATAGTGAGAATGTAAAGTAGTATTGCTACAAGTTGGAACGTTTTCCCAAAATTAATAGACATGATGACAAACTAATCTTCTAAACATGAGTATGGGAAATATATATATATATATATATATATATTTCCCATACTCATATTCCTATCAGCAATATTTACTTTGTTGACAATTGACCAAAAGTAGAAAAAACTCTATGTCAATCAATGGATGAATGTATAAACACAATATGACACATCTGTTCAATAAACTCTTCATCTTAAGAGGAAAATGATTTTGAACATGCAAATATAAGTGAATTTACTGAATAAATTAAATTGTATAGCCACCAAGGAACAGAAATCATTCCCCTTATGTGAATTAGGATACTCAAATTTAAAGAGCCACATTGTGGAACTGTAATTGTCAGGTGGAAAGAGAGAAAGTAGAGTTATGGTTTAATTCAGCAGTTCTCAACATTTCTAATGCTGTGGCCCATTTATACAGTTCCTTCTCTTATCGTTACTCCCAACCCTACAATTACTTTAGTTGCTATATTCGTAACTGCAATTTTACTGCTGTTATATATCATAATGGAGATATTTTTCTCCATAACCTTTGTATAGTGGGTTAGAAGGAGAGGGATTGAAGTGTTTAAATATAGGTTTTAAAAAAATCTTAGACTACAGCAATTTTATATTATATCTATGTTTGTACAATTGAGATGGGTGAGAAAGATGGTTCATCTAAGGTTGCCATTTGCTGCCATACCTGATGCCTTGAGCTTGATATCCAAAACTCATGTGGTGGAAGCAAAGTGAGCAATGTGCTGCCTCTCACAAGTTGTTCTTTGATCACCAGAACTGTGTCATGGTATATGTATACACACATACACACACACACACACATGCACATGAATATACACACTATTGCATGACTGTGCAATAAATAATAAAATGACTATATATTGGAGAATATTTCTACTATGATTAATATGAGAAGATAGATATTTGCTCTGGATGAATATTATCTAATTAATGCATGTGTTAAAGTATCATAATCTCCATTAATATGTACAGTGCTATGATCTAATTAAATTATCTTCTAAGTAGTCTTCTACATAGTAGATTCAGAGTAAGCAAAATTGATAATATAGCTAATAAATAACTCAATCAGTCATCTAACAACCTAGTTAATACGTAGATGATGAAAATGTGGAAAAGACCGAGTAGAAGGCTATTGCCTTTGTTTTGAACTTTTAGTGGTAAACTATGCTAAAGCCACCATGAACTGCATCTGTACTTGATTATTATACCCTCTTTCCTCAGAATTCGATCATCTAAGAATTCAATAAAAATTTCTGGCATCCTTACACGACTTCATTGACTCCAAAACATTTTGTTCTATGTTTTTTTTTGAAGAGTTTCAACAATTTCTTCATTAAGAGTTATCAGGCTAACAAAATTTTGAAAATATTGCATTGAAACCTACTAGTGTAGATCTTCACACATGCACACTCACACTCACTCACACACACACACACACACACACACTGTGAGTGTAAACAGAAATTGGAAGTGAGTGGAGTAAAGAAAAATGAAAGGGATAGAGAGATCTAGTGAATACTTTACACTAAGAGAAGCAGGAATGTGCTAAGGGGTGTTTCCTGACAAGAATACAGGGCAAAAAGTGTGATCTTATTGATATTTTCAATGGATTGCTTTATTAAATTTAAGAATTCTGTAAATCCAGTGGCAATTAATATCCCATATGTTTGGGAAAAATTTTATTATGAAGAATACAGGAGAATTTTTCCTCTCTGTTTTATATTAAGTGAGTAGATAAAGCTAAATTTATTTTTTTGGAATTATGACCAATTTCTTGTCCTTGGTATTATGGCAAGTAGGCCGTGTAATATCAATCAGAATGGCTGGTTCTAGCACTGCCATGATACATGTCTTCCTATCTGTTTCATAAAAATTCCATTAAATATCTCTATAAAGAAAAAGTTTGCATTTACAGTCCTCTTTTTTTTTTATAATGATGGAATAGCCTTCAAATATGCATACAGACTGACACATTTTAACACAATAAAGGGTGACAAGGAGCCCCAACAGCTCCAAAAGGGCCAGCTGACTATCCATGACCATGGTAGTCTTAATAGCTCTGCAGGCCACACCTTGCTGGGTACCAGCTTAAAACTGGAAGGGTAACCAGACTTCCCCAAATCATTTCCTTATTACTTTTCTATAGGATTTATTATAGTTTTATACCTCTAATTTAACATAATCATTCCATTGCTGTTTATCTTTCACTTTTATAAATTCTCAAACTCCTGCATCTAGAACAGTTCCTGGCACATAATGTTCAAACATATGGGTGTTGAGTCTGCATTTTCTATAATGTTAAACACAGCTGTGTGTGTGTATCTAAATATATATACATATATAATATATATATATATTTATATCTCAACATCACAATTTCATATAACTGTCTCTATAAGATAAGAATTTTAAGGGTGAGAGAGAATTATGTTGAAATGAAATAAGATAAAAATACAGTTATTGGTGCTTTTATTCTCTTTCCTAATAATCAGAAAGAGTTGTCTCTCCTGGAAGTATTTAATGAAAATGATCATCTGTGTACAGTCTGCTCTATATCACACTGCCATGTAAGGTTAGGAAGTTGATACTTGGAAAAATTCTCATTTGTTCTCCATTTAGTGTACTGCATTTTGTAGTTCATTTTGGTAGAATTTTGTTATAGTCCTTGATAACCTATAATTCCACATACCAAATTACAAATTCATACATCCATGCTCTGTCTTCTTCAGCATGATGAATACATACTAATGTTCTCATGTCCATTTAGCAGGATTTCTTCTTACAGAGTAACATAGGACAGTTCCACCATAAATCTTGAATGTAGTTTGTTTGCTCACCTTTGAATTCTATCTTAGAGATTTTTTTAAATACATAATGCCTATCATTTTCCAAGTTTTGATGCATTAATATCATTTAAAAGTTATATGCCACAAAATTGACTCAGTGTTACCCAGTTTTGTGAGATTTAGGAAACATTAAGTTCCTTCACCTACCATTTCCATCATCAATGTGTTCAAAATGTCTTCATGTTGATACATCATAGTCAGGCTAATTTCCTAAGCAATATGAGTATTCCAAATGAGAAACACACATCTGAAGATGCAAATCTAGTGCTCACAAATGTAGAAAAAAATTGGCATTTGTCTGGAATGAGTTAACTTCACTCCGGATGGTCATTGAAAAGTAGAAATATTGAAATAAGTAGTATTGAGTTTCTTGAATAACTATCACTGCATACAGTGTGGAAAATGTTAAATGAGAAGACATTTATGAAAATATCAACTGTAACACACACATAATTTGTATTAGAAAATTTTAGCTATTACTGAAATAAGGTACTGAAAAAAACCTATGCCAAGAAAAAAAGTGAATAAAGACTAGTTGAAAAATATATCCAATTTAACTAACTGGAGATTTGAGGAGTTACCAACTGAAGAGTTACTAACTTTATCAAATAGTATGCTAGATTATAAGTTCTTCAGTGTTCTTCTATTTTAAGTAATTTTAAACTGTGATTTGAAGATATAGCACCACATCTTTAATATTCTAAGTCTAGATACTACTCAGAGAATTAGCAGCTATGTCCAAACCTTTGTTTTAAAGAATAATGAGTATTAATATAAAGAAAACATTAATTAAGAAACAAAAAACTTATGCTTCAAGTATAGTTTTGAATTGGTATAGGTCTACATTCATAGCTATCTTTGGCTGCATGCACCATGGGAACTGTTAATACTCATATCTATTTCTAATGATTCCTTTTTAATTCATAATATGAAGAAAGGGAGATACAGTCCTATGTTTATGAAAAGTGGAAAAAATGAAGGATGCTTGCATTTAGCTCTAAGTAGTTTTCTGATAATAAGAGTAGATATGAGTGAAGAGTCAATGTGTGTGCTATTTAGAACCCACATGTATTCTCGGCTATACTTATATAATTGCTTGTCTATAATTGTATAATATTCATTGGGCAAACCACTGAGAAGTTCAAGACAAAGTATGACCCTTGGTATTAATCTATGGAGAAGAGGGTGACCTTAACAAAAAAGAAATGCACCTGAAGTGTGCAGAAGATGGACAAGTTCACTAGAAAATATACTCCCTAAATCTTTCTATCCAGACAGTACAAGGATAACAGAAGCTGGGGTCACCTGAAGCTGAGTTAGTGCCAGTTGTGAGAAGCAAGTACAGGTTTAAAAGTTTGAATGTCAGACTGGAGATCATGATGGGCACAGATGAAGATGAGTCTGGGCAGCGAAATGATATAAAGTTACTTTCAGGTGACAAATGATGACAGACTAACATGAAGTGTGGCAGTGTGAATGTAACTGACAGGATGGCTGAAGAAAGGATATTGACAAAAGTGAGCTGGATGTGAGGAGGGCTGCAGCAGGTTGGGGCTTTCTATGTGAGGAGTGGTGTTGTGATGTGATAGTTTGAATATGCTTGACCCGTGGAGTGGCATTATTAGGAGGTGTGGCCTTGTTGGAGTAGGTTAGCCACAGTGGACACGGACTTTAGGACCCTTGTCCTAGTAGCCTGCAAGCCAGTCTTCTAGCAACCTTCAGATGAAGATGTACAACTCTCAGCTCCTGTCCCATGCCTGCCTGGGTGATGTCATGCTCTCACCTTGAGGATACTGGACTGCATCTCTGAAACTGTAAGCCAGCAGCAATTAAATGTAGCCTTTATAAGAGAATGGAATACATGAAGTACAAACCACAGAAACTCAAGAAAAAGGAAGACCAAAATGTGGACATTTCATTCCTTCTTAAAAGGGGGAACAAAATACCCACGCAAGGAGTTGCAGAGACTAGCTATGGAGCAGAGAATGAAGGAAGGGCACTCCAGGCTGATATAGCTGTCTCCTGAGAAGCTCTGACAGTACCTGACTAATACAGAAGTAGAGACTCACAGCCATCCATTGAACTGAGTACAGGGTCCCCAATGAAGAAGTTAGAGAAAGAAACAATGGAGTTGAAGGGTTTACAGCCTCTTGGGACGAACAACAATATGGGCTGACCAATGCCCTCAGAGCTCCCAGGGACTCAACCACCAACCAAGGACTATACATGGTGGGACTGGTTGTTCTGGCAGCATGTGTATAGTAGAGGATTGCAAAGTCAGTCATCAATGAGAGGAGAGGCCCTTGGCCCTGTGAAGGTTCTGTGCCCCAATATAGGGGAATGACAGGACTGATAAGTGGGAGAGGGTGGGGTAACAGACATGGGGAGGGGGGAGGCAACAGGGGTTTGTTCTAGTTGTTTTTGTTTGTTCATTAAAAATAATAAAAAAAGAATTGCCTTGGTCATGGAGTCTGTTCACAACAGTAAAACCTAACTAACCTGAGAGGTTGGATCATACTTTTCTTTGGAGGAATGTGGATTCTGGAACCTTGGAAAACAGTGGAATGCTTTAAGTAGGGCTCACTGGGCTATCCTAGTAGGAATATGGAAGACTTTGTTACTGAGTGTGATTTACACTGTGCAGATCTGGCCCAATGGATTTTAGTGTAGATTTTCAGTATGTTGTCTACAGTCTGGTTTTGTGATATTTTTGGTATGTGTCTGCTTTTTGCCCTTGTCTGAAGAGTCTGCCTGAGGCTGAGGTGAAAAGACTCAGACTAATTGCGTTGACAAAAGAAGTCTCAGAAATGCCCAGAAGAGACTTTGTTCTCAGGTTAAGTCTCATGAAGAGAGTTTTGAACAGGTATAGCAAGCTTTCAAAGGAAACGTGTGTGTGTGTATATATGTATGTATATATGTGTGTGTATACATATGTGTGTATATACATATATATACATATGAATAATAGTTCATATATTAAAGTGTCATTAGGAAGTGAATCCTGTGTTCAAGGATGTTAAATTGAACTAATGGACTGGTGATCTTGGGGCAAGATCTCACCCAGCTATGTTTAGGTCCAGACATGGCGCTATTAGCCTTCAAACCCAGGAGGCAAAGCCAACCTGGTACTAAATGCATTTTTTATGTTATGTTTAGGTATGGCCACTATAGATTCATGTGTTTGAACAGCCTATGGGAGCCAGGGAGTGGAATGTGATGGCTTGAATATTCTTGGCTCAGGGAGTGGCACTATTAGGAAGTATGGCCTTGTTGGAGTAGGTGTGTCACTGTGGGTGTGGGCTTTAAGACCCTTGTCCTAGGTGCTTGGAAGTCAGTCTTCTAGTTTGTTCACAGAAATAAAACCCTAAGACAGGTACCTAGATGTAGACTCAAGCAGAGAATATAATGACTAGATTTTGCTTATGTTTATTTTTGAAACAAACTCATTGACACAATTAGATTTTTTTTTTTAATAAATCAGAAGCATTAAACTGTAAACTCACAGCTAATTTAGGCTTTAATCTTCAATCCTGAAAGTATTAAAAGAAAGAAATGGTAACAAGTTTTCTGGACTACCATTGCCTCTATATTTTTGAACTATGCAGCAGATGATCTTGTCACCACCCCCTTTGACTTTATATTGTAGCACCAGCATCAAGTACAATAAGCTAACTGTATAGAGCAGGAACTATTGCCTAACCTATGAGAGATACTGGCAATGACCCCGGAGCACTCTGTGAAGCATCCTGTGACTGAGGACTGGTTGGGTTTTAGTTTCTGCATTCTGTGCTATGTCACCCTGATTTAATTATGTTTAATTATGTATTTCTATGCTGCAGAGTACTTTATGGATTTTTCATCAGATTTTATAATAGATGTTAATTATACTTTTTGAAACTTTCTTGGAATTCTTTTACATTTATTCTTTCATATAAAGTATACTGTAACTGGAATTATACTAAATTAATCATTGATTTGGGAAGAATTTACATAGTGCTCACATACTCATATAGAAATGAATATATTCACCCTCTATCTATCATCTATTTATTTATCTATGCATATTTATATATGAATGTATATATGTATATATATTGTAATTTCTGATGTCAGTTTATATTTTTATTAAAATAAATGATTTTTATAGATCACATTCATCTACATCTTGTTAAATTTTGTTAAATTTTACTGTACATGTTATATTTTAGATTTTTTGTTTCTTTTTTAATGATTAATATAACTGGTTATTACTGTTAATGGAATTTGAGGGAAGACTAGCTTTTATATTTACATAAAAGATACCTATTACTTATCAAAATTTCTAATTATTTTCAAATGGTTGGTAGTGTATTGTTTTAAAAATTCTCAAATATGCATTCATACTACTTCTAAAAATATTAATACTTTTAGAAATGAAATGTTATATTTTAATAGGTTCTTACGTGTTTCCTAATGAAATCTCGATATTTTTGGTACCTGAAATAGTACTAGTCTTTGTCAGCCTCCTTAGGTTTTAAAGAAAATGTTTTAACTATTTTACAATTTAGCATAATTCTTGCTCTTAGTTTCTTACAAAACCAATAAATGCTTTAGAGGATGATTATATTCTTATTAACATGAATTTTTAAAAACATCAATGAGTGCTTTACAATTTTCTCTTTTCACTTATTGGTACAGGTATAAAACAATATTAAGTATTATTATATAAGTAGATAATGTGTTCTCAATGAGTTTGGATACATACCCTCATTTATATCAGAGGCATACAAATGCTTCATAAATTCATGATAAGAAACAGTAGGAATATGTTATTATTGTCTCAAGATGAACTGTAGTCATAGGCTGTGGTCGAACATGTTAAATAATAACAACACATGCCAAATACTTCATTCTTGTTGTACTCACTTCCTATTAAGAATATTGAGATGCATTCAATTCTCATAAATTATTTACAATTGACTAGGCTCAAGTCTTGGAGAAGTTAAATTAGTCTCCCCTGATGACACGATAATTTGAGCATAGTTCAAACTTAATGACTATCAATTATGGTGTTTTTGTTTGTTTTGTTTTGCTATGTTGTCGTTTAGGATTTTTGTTTGTTTGTTTTGGGGTATGTGTTTGTATTTGTGTGTGTGTGTGTGTGTGTGTGTTTGTGTTTTGTTAAAGAATAATTACTCATTTCCCAAAATCAAGTCCTGAGGAATCACATTTTATGAACACATGAAGAAGACTGTGGTGGCTACAAACGGGACTCAGATTCTTAGATATTTTTCCAAATCTAAATAATCTCTGTTTTCATTTACAGACTGTTGGTCTGAGATTTTGAATAGCCACTTGGCCAAGAACTGCAGCTGACTTTCAATTTGTTAGAAAAATTAGGTTTGATTTTGCCTACTCCATTTCTTGTACAAAATGAACCCCACTTAAATTATAGTAAGAATCTTGGATGTTAAATTCTGTCATAACAGCAGCTGAGGTCTGATTTTGTTAAACCTACTTTTCAAGGATCAACTCACTATCATAAATGGCTCCTACCAAAGTCCATAAGAAAAATTCCATTTCTTGACACAGCACTTGAATTTTTTCTTCACCCATCAAGTAGCACAAGAACGAACTAATTTCCCAGACGAACATATGCTTTTACTATGGCTGCAAATCCCACTCCTTACCTTAGCTTATAATTGTTTACTTATATGAATTTACATTGTTATGACACAAGCTTTAATTAAAATAATACCACCAAGCAAATACAACTTTGACATTTGGCGAAAAAAAATTTGTTTTAAAGAATATTGAGTATTAATATAAAGAAAACATTAAACAAGGTTGCATGTTTATCAGGCCCTAAATATTTCTTTCAGGATTCAACATACCTTTTTTTCCTCTTGGAGCAATGCAATCTTTTGAATAATGTTTTTCTATTTACAGACATGTTGGGTATGATAGTATTATGGATTATTAGTTTAGAAAAACATAAACACACATGTTTAGTATGACCTAAGAACTTAAATCCAATTATTTATAGCTACATTGTAATACTTTTTCATGTCTTAAAAGATAAATGTGATTCTCTAATTTTGTTCATGTTTTAATTATGTTGGCTAAATCTTTTCTATATTTTTTGTAGCATTTCTAGTTCTGAAACATGTATTGAATTCTGTGAATATTATTTTGCCATTTATATAAACAATTTAAGCTTATGAAAACAAAAAAATTAGCATATTAATAATTTAAATTGCACTGCTATAATAATAAAAAGGCAGATGTTAGAACAAACTTTAGAACAAAAAAATTCCATTTTCCCAATAAGTTAGAATAGAAGCAAAGGATCATGGCCAATGATGAGAGTAATAAACTCATATATCATATGCAGTCCTTCACTGTGTTCTGATTCATAACTGTTACTTATGAAGTAATGATTGGTAGATGGTGGAATTTTTAGCATGATCAGGATATAAAATAAATGTGTAGTCTTTAATTATTGAAAAAGGAAAACAATGTTAAGTTTGAAGGATGCAATGTAGCACACATAATCATATATATGATTATTTCTTCCTGATAATGATATATAAATGCATATACTCTTACAAATTTATATTTTGTATAAATAAAAATTTAGGGGATATGAATTAAAGCTGTTTGATGTGGTAAACTTTTTGAAATTAGAAATTTTATCTGCTGCCTATATTTTCTTTCTACAACTCTTAAGTATAGTACCTGTAGGAAATCTAATGAATATTCATATGTCATTTAACATCTTGATGCTTGTCCACAAATAACTCAACATTTGCTAAAGGGTGATGTTTATGTCTGATGCTTGCCAAGCATTCCTATTTAATATTTTAAAATTTATTTATTCATTTATTTTTGAGACAGAATCTTATTAGCTTGAGATTGTCTTGAAATCATTATGTAGTACAAGAATGACTTGGGTTCCTCTCCCCTATCTGCCTTAGTCAGGGTTTCCAATGCTGTCAACAGACACTATGACCAAAGTAACCCTTATAAATGACAACATTTAA
>JADRCC010565137.1:0-13492 GCA_019843855.1 Hylomyscus alleni
TACTGGGGAATTGAGTCCATTGATATTGAGAGATATTAAGGACATATGATTGTTAGTTCCTATTTTTTTTAAACTGGAGGTGGTTCTATGTGTGTATGATTCTCTTTTTTTGGTTTTGTTGTGATCTGTATAGGTTTTTGTGCTTTCTTGGGTGTAGTCACCCTCTTTGTGTTGGGAATTTCATTCCAGTATCCTCTGTAGGGCTGGGTTGTAGAAAGATTGTTTCTCCATCTATGATGACTGAGAGTTTTGCTGGGTATAGTATCTAGGGCTGGCATCTGTATTTTTTTTAGGGTCTGGATGACATCTCTACAGGATATTCTGCCTTTTAGAATAGTTGTTGAGAAGTCTGGTATAATTCTGATACGTCTGCCTTTATATGTTACTTGGCCTTTCCCCTTTACATCTTTTAATATTCTTTCTTTGTTCTGTGCATTTAATGTCTTGATTATTATGTGACTGGAGGAATTTCTTTTATGGTTGAATCTATTTGGTGTTCTGAAAGCTTCTTGTACATTTACAACCATATTTTTCTTTAGGTTAGGGAAGTTCTATGATTTTGTTGACGATGCTTTCTGAGCCTTTGAGCTAGGATTCTTTACCTTCTCTTATTCTTATTATTCTTAGGTTTGATCTTTATATTGTGTCCCAAATTTCCTAGATATTTTGGGTTAGGACCATTGAATTTTAAAGGCTTTTACACTTTAAATTTTGAAGGATTTTACACTCTGAATTTTCTTTGACTGATGAGTTAATATTTTCTGCAGTACCCTCTATACCTGAGATTCTCTCTTCTATCTCTTGTATTCTGTTGGTAATGCTTACATCTGTAGCTCTTGATCTCTTTCCTAAGTTGTCCATCTTCAGGCTTATGTCCTTTGTATTTTTTTATTTTTTCTATTTCTATTTTAGTTCTTTTACTGTTTTGTTCAATTCTTTCTCCTGCTTGATTGTATATTACTCTATTTCTTTTCAGGATTTCATTTGTTTCTTCTTTAAGGGCTTCTACCTGTTTGCCTGTGTTTTCCTGTATTTCTTCAAGGGACTTCTTTTTATTCTCCTTAAAGACCTCTACTATCTTCATGAAAAGGGATTTTATGTCATTTTCTTGCTTTTCATGCATGTTAGATACCAGGACTTTTGTAGTTGGAGAACTGGGTTCTGATGGTGCCCAATTATATTGGGTTCTTACATTTATGATCTTGTACTTGCCTTTGGCTATCTTGTTTTCTCTGATGTTAACTGTCCTGTTGGAACAGTTTCCAACAGGAAACAAGTTTCCTCTGATGGAAACAAGTTTCTTTGGAGGCAGGTAGATCTCTGTGATCTGAGTTAGGGCTTCTTTCCTTGAAAGTAGACAGCATTTTCTCTGGTTAGGGTGGGTCTTCTGTGTCTCTGGTTAGACCAGGTTTCCTGTGACCCTGGTTACTGGGGATCTCCTGGGAAGCTCTCAGGCTGTAGCATTTGGGAGGGAATTAGGCCACTGGTCCAGACCCAGTGGGGAAGTGGACTGGAAAGAAGGTGAAGCTCTGTGCTCTTGTCACTGTAGAACTTCTGGGAAGTGTTTGGACGTGTATCTGCCGAACCAGTGAATTGGTCCAGTGGGGAGGTGGGCCAGAAGGAAGATGGAGCTTGGGAGCAGAGGAAGCGGGGTAGATCCTGCATCAGCTGGCTGTGTGACATTCTAACTGGGTGGGGGTTTGGGTGAAATTCTCACCTGTGTCCTTGGTCACTGTGGACCTCCTTGGAAGCACCCAGGCTGCAGTATTTGGTAAGCACCTGCCAAGCTGCTTATTGGACCTTCTCTTATTTTTTTGGAGAAAGAACCTCTGTCTAGAAAATTGACTGTTAGGCTCTGCTGGCTATACAAAAACCCCATGAATCTGTCTGTCCTCCAAGTGCTGGGATTACAGCTACACACTACCATGGTTTTCTTCTTTTCATGGGATTTTAGTATTTAACTTATGACTTTATGCTTGTCCAGGCACTTTATTTGTTGAGCTATTTCTCTAACCCTGAAATAGTATTGTGTTGCATTTTTAACCCTTATTTAGCATGTGTGAGTGTTTCTGTATGTGTATGAATATACTCATGCTAATGTTGGTGTGGAGTTCAAGGATAATTTGTAGAATTTCATACTTTCCTCCTATTATCAGGGTTCTGGTGGGAAACCCAGATCAGCAGGCTTGGATGACAAATACTTACCCCAGGAGCCATGTCTCTGGTCACTGAAGCAGTGCTTTAAACAAAACACTTCACACTAAAGAGCCCAGGAAAGCCTTTTGTGATTTTCTTATGTGATAATGGGAAGTTCTATTGGGAATTTATCATTCACAGTCTATTACAGCTCAATACAAAACTACCTACTCCTCAAATGAGTTTTCTCCTCTCCTTGTAAATCTTTTTACAGAATTTAAGTTTGTTTGGATAGTCCTGTGCACTGATGAAAGTATCATTTCTCAGACATCCATGGGTGATGCACTTTATCTCATTGCCAGAAGGACTCATTAAAATTTTTTTAAATCTTTTTGACATAGGGTTATCCATTCTTCTATTGTTATGTGAATAATAAATTAATCATTTAAATAAACTCATTAAATAAGCAGACAGGCCCTGCCTTTCTTTGTAGCATCAGTATTCAGATTTCATAGGCTATTTTGAAAGAGAAATAATAAAGGACAAAATTATTTTTGAAATGGACAGAGTTCCTAGCTACCTGGAATTGCTGTCAAGCATGAGATTACTGTATTACGAATTATGCACTATCTATGTAATGATTATTTAGTTATAATGATTTAATGATATTTAGTTAATAATAATCATATTTAATTATTATTTAATTATACTTATAAAATATAACTGTAGATATATTACAAAAATTCCCAGTGAAGCCTATGTTAGTTATCTTGAAATAGTTGTCTATGCATCATTACATACAGCAATGGTTCTCAGCTTAAAGCAATGCTTATTAGCTCACACTTATGTTTCAGAGGCATCAAAACAAATTAACAGTGTTCTCTACCTTAAAGTCTCTTCCACAGTGCCATGGAGGGTTTGCCAAATGTGTTGTTAATGGTTTAACAAGGGTAGAGGATATAAAGATACCTTACAACTCAACTACTGGCAAAATCTCCAATCCTCATCACATTGACCTCGCCACACAGTTTTACTTGTGCCTCCATGAAACAGCTGCTAAATTATCTCTGACAGGGAGATGGCTCAGCCATTGCTTATTGGGCAAGAATGAGGATCTGACTTTGGATCCCAAGCAAGAAATAACCAAAGGAAAACAGCATCCTTGCACAAGTTGTGTAAAAGTAATCAAAACACTGGTGCAGTAGAGACTGAGACTGGAGGATCTGAAGGACTCCAGTTGGGTTATTCAAGTTTATAAACTCAAGGTTCAAGAGAGATCCCACCTCAAAAACTAAGAGAGAGAAATTGTGGAAAGACACTGATCTGTGACCTATACACACAAACACACACACACACACACACACACACACACACACACACACATACTCATCTATAATGACATGTGTACATCTTGCACACATACACAAATAATGAAATTATGAAGATAATGGAATTGGAAAAATTATATTAAGTGAAGTATACCAGAGTCAGAAAAATATTTTCTTTTATATATGCACCCCAGCTTTATTTGTATATATGTATATAGCAAGGGGCTAGTTTAGATAAAGACCAGAATATAAGAAAATACTTATGAGATGAGAGTTTCCCTAGAGTCTTCATGACAAAGTTGCTATAGGGAGTTGGCTCAGTTGTTGCTTGCTGTTCAAGCATGAGGGTCTGACTCAGATCTCTGGCACTAAAGAACAAAGAAAACAACAACAACAACAACAACAACAACAACAGATATAGTGGTGTGTATTAAAGGAAGAGGTGTAGGAAATACAGAACACAAAGATTGTGAAAGTAGATGGAGAACATTAGAAGATGGAAGGGTGCCTACCGAAGTTATGGTGAACAGGTAGAAAGGATGGAGAAGCATGTATGTGCCAGGGACAGGGACATCAACCAAAGCAGCTTGTAGGAATGTGCCACAAAGTAACCTGTCATTTTTTTCTGCTAATTGAGAAAATAAACCCTTAAAATAATTACATTCACAAATTTGAGATGTTAAGTACATAAATACTATATTGTGAAATTGATCTTGCATACAAAGGACGTCCTTCTTCATGACTAAAAGTTTCTACCCACTAGTCACCAGATCTTCCTCTCTTACTGCAGCTTCTCTCCCATTTTTATAGCCACTGTTGTCTCTGCATTAAAGTTTGAATTTATTCCACTTTGTGTAACACTGTCTGGTACATGCCTTAGAGGTCACATCTCTGTATTTTCTAATCTTTCTTTGGTCAGTGGACTATATTTCATGAAGTGATGGAATTTTTCTGTGAGGGAATATGACTGGAGGCAGACATGACAATGGAGAACGGAACTGAATACATTTATAGATATTAAAAATAAAAGTGACAAAGTACAATGTCAAAGTATAGATAGTCAAGTAGTGTTGGATACTTTCAAGCATATGTAAATGATATGCATAATAACAGATGATAGGAGGAAAGAAATGGACACATATTGTACAGTTGATGCAATAGCCTATCATGTGATAAAAGCATTATATATGTTCATTGAAAACCCAGGAAATAGCAAAGTTCAACTTATATGCAAACCCAGTTAATTTAAGAGAATATACAAATGGGGACAATGGAAAAATGAACCGTAACATGATTAATCAGCAATTTTGATCAAAATATATAAATATTCCTATTAAAAATAATCAAAGTTCAAGACAAAAGGTGAATATAGCAAGTGAAAAAGAAAGATCTTGGGATATACCCTTTAAGTTCAAATAGAAAACAAGATAGTTCATGCTAACCCTGAGAAAGGTGTTATGTGTGTGTTTATTATTTGATATAGAAGACTTCAGTACAAAACTTTATTCATTGTACAATTACAACTCAAATGCTTTTGTAGACAAACCAAAGAAAGATAAGAAAACCAAAAGGTCAAAGAATTGAGTTTCCCCTCAGTCATCTGGGAGTCATTATCACAAAGTCTTTTTATAGATCTTATATCTCTATTGATCTTCTCTATGAGAAACACTATCTATTTCAGTTTGCCTAATAGATATTGATCGAATAATCCCTTGTACATATGCACTTAACTAAATGGATTATCATAGGTCTGCTGTTTGCTAGCTACTGTCCAATAATTGTGTCGAATATCAGATCTTGTGTTAAAGTTATCAGAACCACTGGATAGATAATATAATAAACACTTGGACTGGCTAGAAGTCCTCTGAAATCAGACAACTATCATGACTGTATTAAGAAGGAAATCTGACTTTAATTTCTTTCAGAGACTCCTATCATACCTAATCTTATAAAGATGTTAAGATCATATTCTTTGCTGTACCTCATTCATCAGTGTTTTCTTCTTCTTCTTCTTCTTCTTTTTTTTTTTTTTTTGATGCACAGAACTCCATAACTGAATGGATCATTCACTGAAAATGATCAGTTTTCATTCCTATAGGTCATGATTTCTCTGCAGAGAGACCTGGTTTTCCATTCAGGCTACCACTAAGTTGAAATTAGTGGTCATACTGAGTGCTTGGCTAGAGAATGGGAGTCTTCAATCCCCTTCTAACAGGCAGAAATTGCTTTCTTGCAGTTGAAAGACTGAGTCTTTCCCAGAGAGTTCTTGCTAGAGAACACGCCTCTTAGAGACACAGACTGTGCACAGCATGTGTGTTTGCTTTTTGCATTTGACTTGGGCATTGGGTCTCTCTGTTTTCAGTATTTATATGTATTTTACATCTCTACCAATCTGTCCTCCTAATCTTAGTTTATGGAAGTGGGATCTGTATATCATAAAATAGTTTATATCACTATGTTTTCGACAAATATAAATTCTGCTTTTTGTATTATGAATGAGTCACCACAGGGATCATTTAGGAAGAGGCTACTGTAGACATTACTATTTGAACTTTCAATTACATATCAGGCAGGAAACACTTTCCTTTGTCACAAGGTATTACTCTCTCCCTTCAAGACATATGAACACATACACACTCACACACACACATACATGGAGACACACACACAGGGAAGAGAGAGACAGAGAGAGAGAGAGAGAGAGAGAGAGAGAGAGAGAGAGAGAGAGAGAGAGAGAGAGGAGACAGAGAAATGGGAATGAGGGAGAGGGAGATGGAGGAGGGAGAGGGAGAAGTGAGAGGGAGAGGGAGAGGGAGAGGGAGACAGAGCTCTCAGATAAAGTTTCATCAGTCAATGAACATTGGCAAGACAGCAGTCCATAATACAAAGAAACCTCCCTGGTTCCCAATCCCAGTTGTACAGTTTTCATTAAGGAATATGTTTGATGTTAATGAGGACACATTCCTGACTTGGCGTGAAAAATACTGCAATTATATAAGATTCATAATGGTTATGCTTTTAACTCCTAATAATTCTTTCACTCCATTCTCCTAATCACATAATTATTTCACACTCAGGGATATTGATTCTTCTGAAGTAGCATCTTAAGCAGAACTAACTTTGTTTTGTTGGCAAAAAGTCTGGGTGAAGATGAAAGAAATAATCTTATTTACAGAAGGCAGTTGAGCTACTTCATGACAATGACAGCATGACAGGTTGATGTTCTCCAGAGGGATCTCGTTGATTTCTCTAGTTGGCTTCTTTCATTGTTCATATGCTTGCCACAGAGGACAAACAAACCTCCATGACGATTTGCTACACCAGAGTCTGTTTAAAGAGAAGTGGAGAGCCTTAAATAGTGTGCAGACTCCAGTGAATGTTTTAGTGAAGGGGACTGAAGTATTCATGTGTCTGCCTATGAACTCATTTTTAAAGATTTATTATTTTTGTTTATGGATGTGTGTGTGCATGTAAGTGTAGATGCCCATAGAGGCCACAGGAAGCATCACAACCTTTAGAGCTGCAGTTACAGCTAGATACGGCTTGCTCAATGTGTGGCTGCAGTCCATCTCATGTTCTCTGTCAAAGCATCCAGTGTCTTACCCACTGACGCATCTCTGTCTAGTTTGGTGTATAAATCTTTGGGAAATCAACATGTTCTTGGAACAATTGAAAGATTTTTTTCACTTAAATACTATGTGTCTATGTTGCTTGTCTCTCCCTTTTCTATAAAATATACAATATTATATGATATATTTATATATACAATATTATATGATATATATGTGTGTATAATATATATTATATGTATATATATGTATATACATGCATATATGTATATATATGTCTGTATGTATATACGTATATATATGTATATATACGTATGTATATATATGTTTGTATATATATATATAGTGTGTGTGTGTCTGTGTGTGTTGGTGGGTGTTTGAGTGCATGTATATGCTTGCAATAAAAGTCACAAGCACAGATCAGAGAATAAGTTGGTATAGTCATCTCTGTCTTTCCACATATGGATCCTGAGATCAAACGCACATGGTCATACTTCACAGCAATTGCCTTACTGATGAACCATCTCATCAGCACAGAGTTTCCTGTTTGTTTTAAATTAGACATTCACTGGTAAGTCTGGTGAGTTGTTAAATATATATGTTTGTAAAATTCAAAGGAAAAATTATAGCTGGGGCTTGAAAAGCGGGTGGTTTTCTTTACTTAGCAGGCTTAGAAAGGGAGTTGAGAGGACCTTAGGATTATCATCACAGAATCTACTTTGTTGCTGATCTCTTTCTGTCACTTTTACACTATATTTCCTTGAAAGAAAAGGGACATTATGTCATCCTTTTAGCTACGATTCACCCAAAGCCATACCTAACTGAATGAAAGCAGTATAGGCAAATTACCTTGATACATATGAGCTATGGGAGCCCAAACAATGAAGATACTTCCTGGTTACTGTAATTCTGGCCTTTAAATATGTTGGAGATCTATCTGGCGGCTTCTCAGAAAATTGGAAATAGCTCTACCTGAAGATCCAGCTATACCACTCCTAGGCATATACCCAAAAGATGTTCTATCATATAACAAGGACATGTGCTCTAATATGTTCATAGCAGTCTTACTTATAATAGCCAGATGAACTGGCTGGAAATTACACAGATGTCCATCAATAGAAGAATGGATGCAGAAAATATGGCACATTTATACAATGGAATAAAATTCAGCTATTAAAAATTATTTCATGAACATTATAGGCAAATGGTACTAGAAAATATCATTCTTACTGAGGTAACCCAGATCCAAAAGGACATACATAGTATGTACGCATTGATAAGTGAATATTAGCCCAAAAGCTCAGAATACCTATGATACAATTCAAAGACCATATGAAGCTTAACAAGAAGGAAGGCCAAAGTATAGATGCTCCAAATCCACTTAGAAGGGGGAAACAAAATAATTCTAGGAGGTACAGGGAGGGAGGGACCTGGCTGGAAGAGGGGAAGGGCAAGAAAAAAGGGAGCAGAAACAAGTAATGGAAAGAGATGGAAGAGAAGTTCAAATGGCCAGGAGAAGGAATAGAAACAAGTAGCAATGGGGTATGGAGACATTGAAATACTTGGAGAACAGCTAGAAAGTCCCAGATTCCAGGGATATGAGAAGCTCCCAGGATACAATGGAGATGACATTAGCAAAAATAACAAGCAGCAGGGAGAGAAAACATGAAGAGAGCACTTCCAGTAAATAGACATGCCCCCAAGTGGAGGGATGGGGCCACCCACCCATCTTAACATTTTAAACAAAGAATTGTCCCTGTCTAAAGGAAATTTAGGGACAAAAGGGGGACAGAGGCTGAAGGAAAGGTTATCCAGAGACAGCCTCACTGTGTGTTTTATTCCATCTGCAGACACCAAAATCTGACTATTGTTGATGCCAAAGAGTGCTTGCAGACAAGAGCCTGTTGTGGCTGTCCACTAAGAGGACAGAAGTAGATACTCAGAGCCAACCATTTGACTGAATCCAGGGACCCCAGTGGACCAGTTAGGGGAAGGGCTGAAGGTAAAGCCCCATAGGAAGACTTTTTAGAATTTAACAAAAATGAAGGCACAGCATACCCAAAATTATGGAACATAATGAAAGCAGTGCTAAGAGGAAAACTCATAGCTCTGAGTGCCTTCAAAAAGAAACTGGAGAACATATACACTAGCAGCTTAACAGCATAACTGAAAGCTCTATAACAACAAAAAGCAAATGTACCCCCAAGAAGAATAGACAGAAGAAATAATATTATTCAGGGCTGAAATCAACAAAGTAGAAACAAAAAGAATGATAAAAAAGAATCAACAAAACCAGGAGCTAGTTCTTTGAGAAAATTAACAAGATAGATAAACTCTTAGCCAGACTACCAGAGAGCACAGAGACAGTATCCAAATTAATAAAATGAGAATTGAAAAGGGACATGTAACAAGAGAAACTCAGAAAATCCAAAAAATCATCAGATCCTACTACAAAACCCTATGCTCAACAAAATTGGAAAAAATCTGGATGAAATGGACAATTTTCTAGACAGATAACAGGTATCAAAGTTAAATCAGGATCAGATAAACCATCTAAACATTCCCATCACCCCTAATGAAATAGAAGCAGTCATTAAAAGTCTCCCAATCAAAAAACAGCCCAGTTCTTCAAAGAAGACCTAATACCAGTACTCAGAAGGAACACTACCCAATTTGTTCTATGAAGCTGCAATTATGTTTATACCTAAACCACACAAAGTCCCAACAAAGAAAGAGAATTTCAGATCAATTTCCCTTATGAATATCAATGCAAAAATACTCAATAAAATTCTCACTAACATAATCCAAGGACACATTAAAACAATCATCCATCATGATCAAGTAGGCCACATCCCATGGGTGGAGGGATAGCTCAATATAGGGAAATCAATCAATGTAATCATATATATCAAAGGAAAACTCATACTATCATCTCATTAGATGCCAAGAAATCATTTGACAAAATTCAACACCCCTTCACTGTAAAAGTCTTGGAAATATGAGGAATTCAAGGCTCACATATTTATAATACCCAGAAGCTGGAAAGAATGCAGATGTTCTTCAATAATGGATACAGAAAATGTGGTAGAGTACTACTCTGCTATTTGAAACAATAAATTCATGAAATTATTAGGCAAATGCATGGGACTTGGAAATATCATCTTGAGTTAGGCAACCCAATCATAATAGAACATACATAGTATTAATTCATTCATAAGTGGATATTAGACCAAAAGCTCAGAATACCCAAGATACAATTCACAGACCACATGAAGCTCATGAAGAAGGGAGACCGAAGTGTGGATACTTTGGTCCTTCTTAGAAGGGGGAACAAAATATCCATGGGAGCAGATACATAGACAAAGTGTGAAGCAAAATCTGAAGGAAAGGCCATCCAGAAACTGAAGGACTGCCCCACCTGGGATCCATCCCACATACAGTCACTAAATGCAAACACTATTGTGGATGCCAACAAGTGCTTGCTGACAGGAGCCTGATATAGATGTCTCCTGAGAGGCTCTGCCAGTGCCTGACAATTACAGAGCAGATGCTCACAGCCAACTATTGGACTGAGCATGGGGTCCCCAATGGAGGAGTTAGAGAAAGGACCGAAGGAGCTGAAGGGATTTGCAACCCCATAGGATGAACAACAATATCAACCAACTGGACCCCCTCAGGGCTCCCAGGGACTAAACCACCAACCAAAGAGTATATACGGAGGAACTCATGGCTCCAGTCACATATGTAGCAGAGGATGGCCTTGTTTGCATCAATAGGAGGAGAGGTCCTTGGTCCTGTGAAGCCTAGATGCCCTAATGTAGGGGAATCCCAGGGCAGAAAGGTGGGAGTAGATGGGTGGTTTGGTGGCTGAACATACTCATAGAAGCAGGGGAAGGGTGGATGAAATAATGGGGTTTGGTTTTTGGGGTGAGGGGAAACCTGAAAAGTGGATAACATTTAAAATATAAAAAATAACCAATAAACATAAAAGGAAGAAAAACGTTTAATATTCTCTTACTTTACTTCCTGTTCCTCTGATTAGGTACCCTAACAAAAGCAACTTAAAGGGGAAAAGGATTATTTGACTCACAATTTACACTCCTTTGTTTTAGGGAAGTCAAGGCAGCAGGAACTTGAAATTGCTAATGATATTATATCCTTGATCTAGAGCAGAAAGCAAGGAATTTATAACACACACACACACACACACACACACACACACACACACACTAGTGTTTAGTAGAGTCTCTCTACTTTTCTGGAGTAGTTCATGGGATTATTGATGTAGTCCAAATTCACTGTAGTTCTTGTCCTACTAATTAACTCAGTTAATTAAATCACTCAGATGCATTGATGATGGCCATGGGTCAACCTAATCTAGAGAATCCTTCTACGAGACTCCCTCCCCAATCTGCTGATCTGAATTGTATCAAGTTAAATCTACCCATCACACAAAGTGGATTTCTTTTTTTATTTCACTATTTGAAGTGTGTTGGTGGATCTCAGGGGGTGGAGGATAAGGAGATAAACCTTTGTCTTCACCGAATGTTAAATTTTCTCCCAAATTCACCCTGTGAACACCAACAGCCTTGCCATTTTCCACTGTCCAAACAGTTGATGTCTGGGTATAAGTCTTGTCATCTAGTTAATGCTTGTGTTACTAAGATCTGGTCCCCACAAGCATGCCTGCTTTCCTCTTCACATTCTTTAAGAAGTGGTTTGTGAGCATCCTTAACCATGACTATTTCCTAGCTGTGGACAGTTTAAAATGTTCTTCCTTTTTAGGGACAGGAGCTTGGACTTAGCTTTCCATAGCAGACTCCTCTGTATTTACCAACTGTTGCCTGTGACATAGTGACGAAGACCAGGCTGTGTCATCTATACTTTCTGTTGAAAACAGATTGGAGTTTTGATTTGGTAACTGAATGTAGAACTTAACGTTTTTTGCCCAACTTTATTGTTTTGTGGCTAGCAATTTTAGTGGATGCTTTATAATTATCTTTTAAAAAATGGTATTTTATACTGTTATTTGTCAACTTTTCCTCTATAATTGATTGCTTCTTGATATCGTACTTGATATCACTCTTCTCAAAGCAGTAAAAGGAATTTAGAGTTTTAATGTGTATTTATATATGGGTTTTTACTTTAGTCCTAATAATTTTCAAATATAACTGATATTGTTTAAATGGGACTGTTACTATAATCTATATTTAAAACCTACACGGAATTTTATGTAATGATAGAGAGCTCTTTGGAGAGATTACAATAGATTCTGGTCCTAAACTTGTCACCTATGCCTGAAGCCTACATGACCTATGAGTGTGACTGCTAGTAGGACATTTCAGAAGCACATTCCTGTGTTTGTATATGATTTCTATGTTTTTTAGTGACAGTGAAATCCTTCCTTAGGTGTTGTCCTCATCAAGGACATAATTCTGCTCTAGTCAAAGCCATTCATTGATTTGTCTTTCTTTTTAGAGTCTACATTGAATAGTTGAACTAAATGTAATTTTCATGGTTACTAATCTCAAAGTTATTGGCTATGTATAATTAACATATTGTGAATGATCTTAGGATGGAGGAGGGGAGAAAATGAATCAAAAGACATAGTTTTGAATTAGTCATAGTCAGATTATTTAATGTTTGCTAAAATTTTTAAAATTTAATCCATTTGGTGGATGGTTGATAAACTAATTTAGTCATCATAAAATGACCCTGCTAAATATATCTAATATATTCTTTCAATTGCTGCATTATGAGGTCTACCAACATGTAAAACTTTATGTAGTAGTCCATAGTTTCGTTATTTGTTCTTTCCAAAATTCTACAGAAGGTAAACTGTATTCAACAAGTTTTTGGTATTACAAATAAATGAGAATCTCATTTGAAGAGTGATTATATTTTGCACGTGAGGACTTGTGGCATATAAGAAGATGCTTACATCTGCAAATTAGATGTTCTAGGCTCAAAATCAATATCTCCAGTGATATTGATTGCATTCAGTAAGTTATTTTATTCTAATCCCTAGCCCAGTTAGCAAATAAGTCCAGTAGGCAAATAAAATGCATTTCCATCCATTTTATCTGCATCTTTTCTACTAATTAGTAATGTATTCTTCCCTGGTATACTACTATAAAGTGTATCTGTTAGATTTACAGGACTTTGGGGTGAGTTATAGCTTGCCTTTCATTTTTACTATACATCTTAATTCTTGGAAAGTCACTGATTTAATCCATCCAAGCATTAATGAGCTCAGTCAAAAAGAAAGCAACTGAAATAAAAATTAATCATGCAAAATTCATAGTCTTATTCAAAGAATATCAGTTCCAGAAAGTGGAATAGACTAACTGTGGCCAGTGTGTAAGAGCCAAACAGGTCATTTTCTGGACCTGACAGCTTTCATATGTACTTGTTTTAAAAGAATTTCTGAGGGTTCCATTTTGCTAGGTCCATTTCCCA
>JADRCC010565138.1:0-12967 GCA_019843855.1 Hylomyscus alleni
TGCAGCAGAACTATCAACTCTCAGCTTAGCCACCTTGGAGGTAAAATCCTTTGGTGATGTGAGAGTTATTGAAGTACAGCCTTATTACAATGAAATCCAATGTCTAAAATTTGTTTATTTTGGGCTTATACCACAGTAAGAGTCAATATTTTAAACTCTACTAAATAGAAAACAAACAAACAAAAAGAGTTTATATATTTATGTTCATTTAAGAAGATACTAGTAGTGATATATTATTTTGAAATATACAGTTAATATGTTTGGAGTTATTTAAAATTTATATTGAGAAAAATGTATTTTTCACTATTGTTGTAGATGAACATCTATATAAGAAACAAGAATGCAATTCTATTAACTTAAAATGTTTTTAAATGTTAACAAATTCAGATAAATTGAAATCATGTAACTTTTCTCATCATAATGCAATAAAAGTTAACAAAAAGAATTTGACACCATGAAAAAGCTTAGAGTATGTTCTTATGTGAAGAGAAGGGTAGACTACAAGGCAATATCCATAACATGACTCTAATATTGTAATAAAAACACACAAAACATTGGAAAGGCAATTGTCACTGTTTTGGGATACCAAAATTATACATGATTGTTACTTTGTATTTTATGCCATTATTTAAATGTCCTATAATAGCCATATTATTGACCTTGTAATATGAATGAAAAAATAAGTAATATGAAAAATGACTCAAATATCTGATTACTTACTGGCAAATCATTTATGCACTTTCAAATTGAGACTGTCAAAGAAATAAACCAGTTGGGTACAGTCAAGTTTAGTTCGGGTGGGAATCTGTGATATTGAGATCTTAGTGGTGGTAGCATCTCCAGTACAGATTTTGTTATTTTGCCTAACAAGGACTGATGGAGAAGGCAAAGGCATTAGTCATTTTAAGCATTTGGCATATTTCCAAAACACCGAGTCGATTTAATGTAATTACTTTTTCATAATTATCGTCTCAGAAGTGCTTAACTTCAGTTCTGACTAATCTTTAGTCATCTCCTTAGTTTCCTGCTGTGAACCTGGGAGCAGAGAGGACAGTAAATAAACATTTAGGCACACTGGTTACTTACTATTTAAAGAGAACCCAAGGGGATTAGTTATTTGAAGTGAATTTTTTTTTTTTTTTTTTTTTTTTTTTGGTTATAGAAGCAATGACTATTGATGTCTGTTTTGCTTTGCTCATATCATGGTTGCTTAAGTGAGGTCCTCTGTCATGCCAGGGTAATCAGTGCTCCACGAATGGCTCTTGGCTACAAGCCACAGTGACCTCTTGGGGGAGATCCAATAACAATAGCAACAACGGGCCCCAAAACAGAACTGTGCTGAGTCCCAGAGCTCTGTGCTGTGATATTGCTGTTTTCAACCACTATGGGTAGCTTTGAAAAATTGATTCTTAGATTCTTTTTACTGGGGTTCAAGTGTATTTTTATTTTCCTTGCTCAATTGCCTAAGTCTCTGGAATCACTGTCTTATTTCAGTGGTGACTATAATTCTAATGGACCATATAATGTGTGAAATGTCTACTTTTCTGCCATTTTTGAACTATGCAAGGAATTGTTTTAACCAGAGTTAAAATAGTATCAGCGCACCAAGTATTTAGTGAGTATTAAAAATCTGCATTGTATGAGTTGACTTTATTTTTATTCTTCTAGAAGTTGTAGAAATGTCCAGCTTTTGAATTTTCTGGTAATATTTTAATTTCTATCCTCTATGTCTGTAGACTATTGGTTTATCTGGATTGAGTCTTCAGGTAGCAAGCTATCACATGTAACCCAGGAGTTCATTTTTATGGTTCCATTGAAGCATAGAGAAACAGCTTCTGTAAACTCTCAGGACTTTCGATCTCCAGCTGGGGTCATGGTAGCAAGTGATGATGCTTGAGCAGGAACTTCTGTTCTATGTAGCTCCACCATGAACTTCCGTTCTACATAGCTCTACTAGAGTCATGTACTATCCCCGATCTCTCAACAGAATGAGGCTGTGCCGAGGAAAAAAGGATAGGTAGAGATTTATATAAAGACATGATGTTTGTGGGCACAATACCTCTCAGAAGGCTAGGGCCATAGCCCAGCAGCAGGGTTTTCATAGGCCATAGCTCATAACTACTGCCATCTTCTGTGATGGAGACCTGTGCTCAAAGGAACCTGGACTTGTGTTCAAACTGTCACTGGAAGGATGAATGTTTTGAAGATGGCTCTATGACCCAAAGCAATCTACAGCATCAATGTAAACTCATAAAAATTACAGTGATATTCTTCACAGACTCAGAATAGATCCTAAAATCTGTTTGGAAATAAGACCACAGATAGCCAATGCACTTCTAAGTAGAGAGCATACAGCTGGAAACACCACACTACTCACCTCAAAATACACTACAAAAGAGTAGTGACAGAGTCAATGTGGTCCTGAACAAAACCAGACATATACACAGACCAATGGAACACTACAGAAGATTCAGAGGCAAACCCACACACCTGTCACCACCTAACTATTGGTACAATGGTACAAAAAACACATAGCAGAAAAAAAAAAGAGCCATGACACTCCATGGTGCTAGTAAAGCTGGCTGTCCATCTGCAGAAAAACCAGATTAGTATCATATCTTTCTGCCTATAAAATCAGCTGAATCAAAGATCTTAATGTCATACTGGAAACATTAAAGTTGCTAAAGAAAACGCTTCAGGTTTTAGGTCTAGGTAAGACATTTCTGAATAGAATTCCTATGGCGTAAGAAATACTCTCAGGAATTGACAAATGCAATTGCATAAAATTAAAACAAACTCTTGCACAGCAAAAGAAACTGTCATAGAGTGAGCAGATAGTATATAGAATGCAAAATCCACCCTTTACAGCTTTACTTAGGACAAGGGGTGAGCCGGGCAGTAGTGGCACATGCCTTTAATCCCAGCACTTGGGAGACAGAGGCAGGCAGATTTCTGAGTTTGAGGCCAGCCTGGTCTACAGAGTGTGTTTCAGGACAGCCAGGACTATACGAAGAAACCCTGTCTCAAACAACAACACAACAAAAACAAAAACCAAACAAACAAACAAAAAAGACAAGGGGTGAATATCTATCTGTCTATCTATCTATCTGTCTGTCTGTCTGTCTGTCTGTCTATCTATCTATCACCATCATCATCTATCACCTATGTATCTATTTATCTATCATCTATCTGTAATATCTTCAAAATTAAACACACAAAACCAACTCTGCTTATCAAAAAGTGGGCCAATGAACCAAACAGTTATCAAAGGAATATATACAAATGGTTAATAAGTGTTTCAAAAACTGTTCAACACTCCTAGTCAATCAGAAAAATATAACTTAGAACCACCTCTCCCTAGTCAGAATGGCCACCGTCGAGAGAACAAATCACAAGTGTTGGTGGGGTTTGGGAGGAGGGGAGCCGTGTCCATTGTTGGTAGAGGTATAAATGGGTGCAACATGTGGAACTTAGTGTGACCGTTTCTCAGAAATCTAAAAATAGAGCTTGCCTATGACTCAGCTATTCCATTGCTGGCATATGTCTGCAGGCCTCCACTCCTGCTGCAGAGATGTATGCTTGCATATCCATGTTCATCTCCACCCCTTTCACGGTAGCAAGGGAATGAAATCAGCCCAGATGGCTGCCAACAGATGAATGACTAAGATGTGGCCCATGGACACATGGGTTTTTACTCAACAATAAAGGAGAATCAAGTAAAATTTGCAGGAATATGGATATTGAGGTAATCAGGCTCAGAAAGGTAACAATGTTTTCTTTCATGTGAAGATCTTAGCTCCTAAGTGTTGAATGTGTGTGTCTTGCTGGGAGTAAAGGTGGGTAGAGGCAAAGAACACAGTAAAGAGCCTATGAGAAGAGGAGAAAAAGACACGTTAGGGACTGTAGTGGGGAAGGCAACTCACTAGATACTAAAGTGGAGGAGTAAACTGTGTTACAAGATGGTGGTATGTGGTGGGGGTGGTTCTCTAGCAGATAGTGAATGTACAGACAGAAATTCTTTTTATGTTATTAGAAATTCCAGATGAAATATGCTTTAAAATTTTTAAACATCTGGTTTCAGGAGAAGGTGTGACCAGATCAACAGCTGGACGTCTAGATAGATGACTTACTGACAGACAAAAAGTGAACTCTTTGACTTGAGTTTTTTATGTTGCTACTTAACACACTTAATCCTCACTTTTGGGAATGCATGAGCAATTTTCCATTAGCTTGTTTGAGCCATTGCAACCCTACCACATCCTGGCTCTTTTCTTTTTTCTGGTTTTCTACTGTAAACTGGCATTCTGAGAAAGAGGCTAGAATGTTTTAGATCAGCAGTTCTCAACCTTTCTAATACAGTTTCTCATGTTGTAGTGACCCCCAACCATAAAATTATTCCTTTGCTTCTTTATAACTGTAATTTTGCTACTGTTACGAATCATAATGTAAATATCTAATATACAGGATATCTGATATATGTCCTTCACAAAAGGGTCACAACCCACAAGTTGAGAGCCACTGTTGTAGAGGTTCATTACGATCCTGTGCAGTGTTGCCGCCTGATTTTTAGCCAACCTCAGTGGTGTAAGGGAAGAACCTTTTATTTTCTCATTGCTACAGTGGAGCAGGTAACATGTTTTCTCCTCCTAGCTTGCTTTCTTTTCTATTTTCCTGGTTGGCAAAGGTTATGCGGTTTCTATGGGAAAATAGGACCTGGCTGTCCTTGAGTGGCTCTGTCAGAACAGAGATTCATGTTCAGCAGCTAGTTCATGGTGCCTGCACAGGTTGAGTGACAAATTACACATGGGATACTTTTTAGAATGGCAGGAAGTCTTGGGCATTCCCAGCTAGGATGAGTGAGAACATTTTAACACCTTTCACAATGTAACAAGAGACAATGATTTTAGGTCATAAAATAAGAAGTCATTTCTGAGATCCAGAGAACTTGGAAAGGGCAATTTTATAAATTGCAGTCATGCTGGGAATCGGTTAATAACACAAGGGGATGCTTTTAGGGGTGAAACATGACATCAATAAAGACTTCGAATTGTGTATCCCTCTTGACTTTGGCTTTCTCCATTAATGTAAAAAAGAATCACACCATGTCATCTTAATACCAATTATTTAGGAATAAAAAATCTAGAGAGTTTCTCTCTTTTTTTCCCCTTAAGTTTCCTGCAGTTTCAGCGAATGTACTGTTAAGACTTAGGGGAGAACCGTGCACCGTAGCAAACAAAAATTAGTTCTGGGGAAACAGTGGTTGCTAGTATTGATATCAGTTCCCTGAGAAGACAGGTTCTTTCTGATTTCTAGGGATTCTTCATTTCCATAGCTGATGTTAAAGCCTGGAGATTTTGGGCCAGGAGTGGCTGTGTGCAGAGTCATCTGCCCCTGGGAAGTGAATGCTCCTAGGTTTCCTGAATACTTGGGCCTCCCTCTCCTCCTGCCCCTCACTTAGCTGTCTTTGTAGGCCAAGAAGCCACCCAGAAGCTGTAACTACCAGCAGATTCCCACATGACAAATTCGTCCTTTGTGAGGATACAATTGACCTGTCACCCCGTCTTTACAGCTAATTAGCTCTTTAGTAAGCAATGGCTGGTGTCAGAGGTCATCTGATACCTGATTCTGGTAAATTGACCGTAAATATGACTGTCATCTGTATTTGCTGTTCACAACACTGCCTAGTGACCAGATTTCAGCTCTTTTCACTGGATCTTCTGCTCCCTTTTGTTGGCAAGATAAAGTTTCCGAGTAATGCTCCCGGACTTATTATACCCTGAAATTATGGGCTTGCCGCTCCACTGGCCTTTTGGTCATGCCACCCATGGGGGCACATCAGCTTCCAACAGTTTCCCAGAGCTTCTTTTGTTTCCTCCTCTAACGTGAAGGACACCAGAGGAACTCTTGTCCTGATTCTGCTGTTACTATTTTCACTTGTAGAACCCTGCTAATGCTTTCTAACAGTTACACTAGCAAGGCCAAGAGCCACTGGGAATTATTGAGTGTTTTGTGCTTTGCTGGAGTCTACACCAAGAGTATGCCAATTCTAACAAGTGGATGTGGAGACACTTTTAGTGCCTAGAGGAGGAGGAAACAGGTTTGGAGAGATTAAACTTTGTATTCCGAGATTATAAGGTAAATAAAAAGGCCCAAGCTTTGTTGAGGTTAGCCTGACCTTTGATTTAGATCTCTTAGTCCCTCCACTGGTCAGCCCTAAGGACTTAGTTATTAATATACTTACTGTGTATAGTTTAAATAATTAATGTTAGTTATTTAAATATGGGGCAAAGTGAGTCTGGACTGTCATTTTCCACGGGGTCTTAAGAGTCAGAGTTACCCAGGAAATACAAAATGGTGACAACAGAAGCAGGTAGAGACTGACTTAAGGTCTTGTTCAGAGGCTGATAATCAGGAAGGAGAATGATAATTGGAATGGATGTATGGCCATCTGAGCAGTGCTCCTCTGTGCTCCTCCATAGTGGTTCTACTGCGAAGTCCAGGGATGGCATATTCAGCTGCTCACATGTGTCTAGGAGGAAACACGAGGCAGCACTGTATAACATGGGAATAGATGAGAAGTATGAAGCTGTCGAATCAGAAAGAGTGGACAGTGAATGCGACATGGATTCACACTGTGTAGTTCACCCCACCATTTCTGCATGGCCAAGGCTCACTTGTTTCTAAACCCCAAGCGGATTTCCAGAGAATCGAGTCAACTTCTCCTCTCCCCTCCCCACCTATATTCTGTCTTGCTCCTGAGGGAGAGTGTAATGAGGAAGCCTTCTTGGAAGGCATATTAAAAGGATTAGGTCATCGATCACTAATGAGATGTCTAGGATTCAGAAACAAGTAGACAGAATCTCGGATCTTAGTCTAGCCCAGTTTGTTCATGGAAGGGAAAGGAAATCAAAGACTTCAGACACTGCAATTTCCTTTATGATGAATTGAGCAGATACAGTAAGAGCGTGGATAATAATAAAGATATAAAATGAGCAAGAGTTTGCTTTTGCATTAGAGCAGACCAGAACCGGATGTACCTGACTGCTGTGTAGATTGAGATTGCAGTCTTAAAAAATATGAGAGATTCGGTATGCAAATGTGGGAGCAGGGCATAATCAATCAGCGTCCCCTAAGTGTATTGAGTTGCCTAGGTAATATAGTCAGCACGGTGTGTCATGCCAAAGGGATGACACAGTCTTCGACCTTATCTAGAGAGGCAAAGTAGGTGCCTAGAAGACAGAGGGGAGGACCAACCACTTCATCATGAAGCTACAGAGGAAGAAGAAAGATGATGGCGACAAGGAAATTTAAGAAGCCAGCTTGAATTAAGCAGAAGGAGATTTGTATGGGAATCAAGAGATTGGCACCTGGATTTTTTTCGTGACAGCTAGGTGACATTGAGCAAACCAATTTCTCTCTTGGGTTTTTTTTTTTTTTAATTTTCTATCTATAAAATAAAGGAGATAGAGAGATCAACCTCTAGTATTCCCAGAGTTGATATTCTGACATAAATCATTGGATAACTCCTTCCCATAAATGGAATTAGAAAGGATTAATTTTTTTTTTGTGTGTGTGTGTGTGCTTGCTGGCACATACATATGGTTGAAGGTATGAGGTTTAGAAGGACTCTAAAGGGAAATAGAAGAGAGGATTCGTTTATAACTGGATGTAGAGAAGTAGAAAGGAGGTGTGTTTAAATGTGACAACAAGGCCAGTCACTCTAAATCTCAGTTCCAGGGCATGAAACAACTGCATGTACTATTAGCAAATCCAAAATCCAGGCTGCCATTTTTGTTTTTTATCTTTCTCTTAATAAGCACATCTAGGTCCATAAATAATATGTGCTCAGATCAAGTGACTTCTCTTTCCCCCATCAACATTAACTTAGTCTAGCTGTGGGAATATCTCTCTTAGATGAAAACCATGTTGAATCTATTTACTTTAGAGTTAAGCCCCCTTGAAGAGTCATAGCCATCTTTAAAATTATCATTGGATCCTATCACCAAAACCCCCAAACCCTTTCAGGACTCTGGACTGCATCTAGAGCAAAGCCATTTTCCTTCCCCTTGCCTGTACAGGGAAACAACGGTCCAGCTTGCACGGAGCAGAGCATTCAGCCTCTTCCATCTGGTCACTTTCTTCTCTCTGGGTGCTGGGTTTTATAAAGTCATGGCACCAATGTTGTGTTTTATAAAAATAAAGAGACCAGAAATATGTTTGTTGGAGGCATGGTATGGTGCGGGGGAAGGGGCTGCCTCTGCGGGCCCACGCTGAGGCATCCCTTCCCCCTGAGGCACCAGCCATATTCTATACTGTACAGTATAGAATAGAGTTTATTCAGGGCATGGGGAGGGGAGTTTCAAGAAAGGCAGACAGAGAGAGAGAGAAAGAGAGAGAGAGAGAGAGAGAGAGAGAGAGAGAGAGAGAGAGGAGTAGAAGCTGGGAGCTGGGAATGGGGAGAGAGGGAGAGCAGAAGCAAGAGGACAGATCAAAAGTAAGAGAGCAAGCGAGTGAGGAGGGGGGAGCAGTCCCTTTTATAATGAGTCAGGCTGTTGCCAGGTAACTGTGGGGCAGAGCCTAGACTAAATGCTGACACTGGTCCCCATTGACCTCTTGCATATCCTGAGACATTCCAGCACACTCTTGCCTTAAGAGTTTCACATGCATTCTATTCTTCCTATATCTTTACAAGTCTGTGCTCAAAGGTCACCTCCTGTAGGAAGGTCACTTAAGGTCCTGCATAACTATACAATACCCTACCTCATGGAATCTGGATTCCATAGTATATAGTGCAATTGGAAATTGCTCTACATACTTACTGGCTTATTTCCTATTTCCCCTCTAAGATACAAGTCTCGAGGAAGTCGGGACCTATTTTGCATAGTTCATCTTTGTATTTTCCATCTTTATAGCAGGCACCCAGCAAGTGTTCCTTGAGGAAGCGAAAGAATGGCTAAACTAAAAGAGCAATATAGCAGAGTAGTGTCGGACCCATAGAGCAACCCTCAGGCAAACAAATTCAGGTCCTAGCTTGCTCCTTCCTCAACATCTGAGTGATCCCGGGGAGTTACATAGCCTTCATAAGCTTTGAGGGTGACACAAGGAAGAAGGTCCCCATAGTGTCATGTCACTGGATTGCAAAGTATACTACCTGAAGTACATACAGTGAATCTCCAAGTTCAGAGCCATAGAATTAACTCTCTTTTTATTTTGACTATGACCTCCTAATTATTATTATTATTATTATTATTATTATTATACAGTTATTAAGGCAATTTTCATATATATGTATTTACATATATACATATATATTTATATGTGTGCATAGTCTGGGATCATAAATGAGAGAAAATGTGATAATTATTTTTCTAAGCCTGACAATTTTCTTAATATGATTATCTGTGGTTACATCAGTCTTCCTGCAAATGGCCAACTTCATGTTCCTTTATGAATATAAAAATCCCCTTGTGTGTATGAATTCCACCTGCTGTTTCATCTGTGGTTGGACAGCTTAGCTGTTTGCATAATGCAGCCATATGAATAGTTCTGCCGAGGTATTGATGTGTAAGTATCTCCATGCTGTGTTGATTTGGAGTCTTTTGGATAAATACCAAGAAATAGAATGTATAAGCCATATGGCGAATGCACTTAGAAACTTTGATGGATATCCAAGCTGATTTCCAGATACAAACTGGATAGATGCAGTTTGCATCCCTACCAGTGGGGTGTAGGTTCTCCCTTTGTCCTCATCCTTGCTAGCATTTGTTGTTATTTGTTTTCTTGGTGACTGCCCCTCCAACTGGGGTGGGCACAGTTTCCATTTCTGTGAATGTAATGGTATTTTCTTTAGGACATCCAAACTTAGGTTTAAAGAACAGATCCCAGTGAGGAACAAGCAGCATTTGAGACATGAAGGGGTCTCCCCTCCCCCATTCCTTCTGACCTCCTCTCTAGTTCTTCCTTTATCTCCTTTCCTCTCATCTTTCCTTATATCCCCTGTGTTCTCTTCACTCCTCCACACCGTTCATTTATAGAAGTGTTTATGTGGTTATAGGCAAGTGGTAATTATACATTAGATAAAAGGACTCTTTTGTTGTTATTGTTAACATTTGTTTGTGGCCAGAGTCCAGTGATAGCCAGGCATGCAAGCCTGGAAGCATGGAGCCACTGTACCAACAAACTGGTACCCAGGATCTGCCCTCATGTGAGATGCCCAGAGACGGCAGGCTGTGCTCTTATTAGAAAATTAAACCCAAGCAAGCATAGACCAGAGATTTGGTCATCTAGAACTCCAGCAAGTTTTCTTAAGCAAGGAGACTCCTAATAAATATCAGGATACCACACTTGTTGACTAGTATAAGTATGGCATCCAACCCCTGTAGGGGGCCTCCAGAACTTCTAGAACTATGCCCTGCCAGGGAACAGCCAATCAACAGGAGAAACTTCTTCCATTGAAGACTCTGACATCACCACCATACCAGTGGATGAATGACTACACTTTAGCTGTGGATTCTGACCACAAATAAACGTTAATAATAACAATAAAAGAGTCTTTATCTAATCTATAATTACCACTTCCTATAGTCACATAAACATCTCTGTAAATAATCTAGAACATTCACCAACACATAGATGGCATCATTAGAGGTGAGCACAGTTCTCTGAGTGGGTTTGACATGGCAAAGTTCCCAGTGAGGAACAGGGAGAAATCCTTATTCAGTAGTATGGCTCCTGTGTTTATCTTTTGTTTCCAAGCTCTGATCGTGACATTGTGACTGTGAGACCAACTCCTTGGGTGTGCAATCCTTTCTGTTGGAGCTGAGTGAGTCCCAAAGCAACTGGATTCCCTTTGGTTGGTGTTGCAAGGCACAACAGTGGTTCCTGTTGATAGCCCATTTACTGAACTTGCATGAGTTGAGGCTACCACTACGGGGACCAATAACAGGCTGAAGTGTTTCAATAGAATTTACTTTTTAAAAAGTGAGGGCGTTCTTTTACTCAGGAACAATTATGCAGGGACAAAAATGAAGAAGGGACTGAGGGAAAGGAGGTCCAGTGACAGGCCCAAATTGGGATCCAGCTCAAGGGGAGGCTCCAAGGCCTGACATTATTACTGATTCTATGGTGTGCTTACAGACAGCAGCCTAGCATGACTGTCCTCTGAGAGGCCCAACAAGCAACTGAAAGAGTCAGATGCAGATACTTACACCCAACCAATCGACAGAAGCTGGGGACCCCTGTGGTTGAATTAGGGAAAAACTGGAAGAAGCTGAGGAGGAGGGAGACTATACAGGAAAATCCTCAGTCTCAACTAACCTGGACCCCTGAGATCTCTCAGACACTGAGCCACCAACCAGGCAGTACATACCAACTGATATGATTCTGTTCCTGCTGCAACTTTTATGTAATGTATATACTATATTATTATACTAATTATTATACTATATTATTAAGATGGAGGCTTACAGCCATCCCTGTAACTGTACTGATTGTACTCTAAGGTAGAAAAGGCCCTTTTCACCTTCTGTTAGGCCAATTTCAAGTCTAATTGAGTAGTCTTAATTTCACACTTTTCACAAAATTCCCAACCATACTCATTAGCCACCTTTATGGTCTTACAGATAGTATTCATGCTTGCTTAGTATTCTTGTATTTCAGCTAAGTTGGGTCTTCTGGTTGGATCCTGGCACATGTCAAGTTTCATTGATAAAGACTGATTGTGTGGGACATTTCTCAAGCTTTTATTTACTCTTTCTTGTCCACAGCAGTACTAGAGGCCAGAAACGCAGATGGTCCAGCTATGAGATGCAAGTGAGCTTCTAGAGTGCTCTAGACTTTGAATGACACCTTTATAGTGTCAATCACTTAGATTTTAGGTGATATTTATTTCCTCAGTCCTTCTTAGCCTATTTTGACTGGAACATTTATTATAAGTATTTTAGGCTTTTTGTTGTTGTTATAAATCAGCAATAGAAAACAGCAATCTATTGCTCTCACACCACATCAAGGTCAAAGTAGCCATTGCTATTCCACAAGGACACTCATTATGCCTATTATAATGAAATACTATAAACTGGGTAAGCTATAAATTGCAGAAACTTGGGCTGGAGAGGTGGATAAGTGGGTAAAGCCCTTTGCTGTGCAATTGTGACTACATGATTTTGAGCCCTGAAACCCTTATAAAGATGGGAGAAGAAAATCAACTCCAGCATGTTGTCTTCTTACCTCCTCCACATACGAACTATGGCATATATGCATACCCACACATGCCACACACATAGTAGGAGTTGGAGTAGTAGTAGCAGTAATAATGATGATGATGATGATAATAATAATAAGTAACCCATAAATGTATCTCTCACTGGAGGCTGGGAAGGCCAAGATCAAGGTTCCATTGAATTCTGTATGTGATGAATTATCTTTGTTATCTGACTAATTATTATGCACTGATTAATATGCAAGATAATAAGAGTTCTAATTCTCAGACTTGTTAGGAAGATTAAATTATATAACTTAAGTGATATTCTTAGAGCAGTGCGTGATGCAGACTGGACATCAATAAAGCTTGGCCGTTGTTACTGGTAAGTTGCTAATGATAGAAATTACTAAAGTTCAACACCTCCTTGAAGTTGGCCATGAACTCTTCCCCCCCCCCCCGCCCCGCCATGCCAGGTCTCCAGGCAGCATACTCAGGTCCAGCAGTGCACACGTTGACTTCTATGGAGATATAACAACTATTCAGCAGTTTCATGCAATTGAGAAGTGAGAGTAGTCATTACCAGCTACATTATCTCTTCTCATTTAAGAAATAATTAGCAGTGCAACACAACATATTAGTGTTTCGGAAATGATGAGTCAGCATCCTAGGGAAGCCACTGTGTCTCCCTTAGGTATTATCATAAAGGAAAAAAGTGCCTGGTTGTCAATATCCTCATCCCACATCCCATGATCTGCCTGTGACCTGATC
>JADRCC010565141.1:0-10473 GCA_019843855.1 Hylomyscus alleni
TATGTTTCTTCTGAGCATACATCCTGCCTAAAAAGCCCATGAACCAAGAGACAACAGCTACACTCCACAAGAAAAGCAAGAGGGGTGGGAATGGATATCTCATGCTTCTTTCTGATCTGGAATTTTCTATACCAGTGGTTCTCAACCTTCCTAGCGCTACAACCTTTAAATACAGTTCCTCATATGGTGGTGACCTCCGACCACAAAATTATTTTGTTGCTGCTTCATAACCGTAATTTTTCTACGGTTATAAAACATAAGTATCTGGCTTTTTCTAATAATGTTAGGTGACCCCTGTGAATGGGTTGTTCAAGTACCAAAGGGGTCACAACCCACAATTTAAGAACATCTGTTCTACACTTTTATAAAGGACCAGATGCAAGTGACTAGTTCATATTTTCCCATTATCTTAGAGCATGAGAAAATATTTTCCACAAAGAAACTTGAGCTAGCTACCATTAACCACGAAATGATTTTATCTCTTGGAACTTTAAGCAACGTGTACCTGGGACTTAGGCTCTCTCTTCCCCTGGCTTTCCCACCTCTGGATCTCAGGCTTCATTTTCTCAAATAAAAAAAAAAAATGGAATACTCTAAGAGATGCCAGAGCTACCACATCGTCTCCGAGGAGCTAGTGTGGCTGGTGGCAGCCACAGCCCGTAAGCCTGTCAGCTTGAGGAGGTATGTCTCCTGCCATGACTAACCATTGCAGCTTCCCAGGAGTGTGTCAGAAGTGTTCCGGTGTCTCTGTCACAGCCCAGTAGGTGCTTCTTGGCTGCATCTCACCACATATGCTATCTTCATGGTGGCTGTTCCCAGGAAGGATTGTAATTCGAGGGAACCTCTTCACATATTTGTGTCTGGCATTAAAACAAGGAGCTCTCAAACGTGTCAAATCAGAGAGGCAGGCTATGGCTCTATTTTCCAGGTCCGTTTTCCCTCTGGGTTTGTGAATATGTCCCCTGAGAGGGTTCTTCCCTACGCATGCATCGGTTTGATGGCTTGCCCCGTTGGAATGCAACCTGGTATCCTTTGGAAAGCAGAGACACACTTTAGTGTCGTTCCTGTTGAATCCAGAGGGAAGGAGGCAGCAGAAGGCGGGGGAGGGGCAGCACTCTTAATGTACACAGCACGGAGCAGTAGTTGAATGCTCCTGTTGGTTGCCATGGGAATGAGAAGACTCTTGGTTTGAAATCGCGGTTCCTCAGAAGCTATGTTTAAATTGCTATGCTGGATTCTTGCTGTTTACCACTACCAGCTTTTGAAATCAAGGGCTCTTTAAAAAATGCAGTTCAAATGTTTTCCTTGTCAAAGGAGGTTGTACCAACCTCCAAAATGTCATTCCCAAGACCCTAGTAGCTGAAGAACACGGACTTCTCTCAATTACTTCGCACTGCATATTTCCCATGCTAGTGAAGTGCAAGGCGGTTGTTCTGCTATTTGTCCTTGCAGGAAGAGCCTGCAAGATCCACAAAAGAATATGGAAGGCACAGGGTGCATGCGAGGCAATTGTCATCAAGATGGTGTGGAAGTAGATTTAAAAAATCAAACAACTGGTTTGTAACCAGTAACCTTTGACATCATTTTCAAGATTAGTTGTTTCAAATATGTGGCATGTGTGTTTTCTTTTCCTATTCAACAGCCTTAAAATACTTTTCGTTGCAAAGTTCAAATTTCTGATACCAGAGTGCCAGCCTTCAAGTTCAATGTTAAACACAATGCCGTGTTCCTAGTGTCTCGTCCTTCCTCTGCCCGTTACCAAGTAGATGTATTTTACACCTAACTTGAAAAGGGTTAGGTTAGAGAAATTCAACACACTGAGGAGCACACACTGTGCCTAAAGCTTTCCAAACGACAGCCGAACTGTCATCCCCTGTGATGACTTGTATGTGAAGTGTTGACAGAAAACATCATGTATGGGAAGCATGGTCCCCAGTTAGTGGAGCTACTCACTGAGAAGTGACTGATTCAGCCTGGACCTAATTCAGTGATGGAATGATAACTGGATCCCATGAATGAACAGTAGTGAAAACTAGGTGGGACCTGACTGAGGAAGATAAGTCTCCCAGGCCACGCCTCTGAATCGTGTATCTTCTCCCTGAATGCCTCCTCTTCCTCTTCCTTTCCCTTCTCCTCCTCCTTCTAATCCTTCTCTCTCTCCTCCTTCCTCCTTTACTCCTCTTTCTTTCATTTGTCCCTTACTCCTTTTTCCTTCCACCAATTGCCCCTGCCGTCATGAGGTTTTGCCTCTCCACCAACCTAAGGCCGTGGAGCCAACTGATACTGAATTGGAAACTCTGAAAACACGAGCCAAAGTCCCTTTGTCACAGGGGCAGGAGAAGAGATGGCCATCTCTTCTCTCAGTAGCTGAGAGCCTAGATATATCTGTTCATTTCCAACATATGCCTTACAAGGAGGGCACTTAAGAGGGCCTGGGTTCAGCTAGCTTCTAATCTCCTGAGGAAATAACTGATCTGGAGTTTTATTGCATGCCCGGCAACTAGTATAGTTCGAGACATATAACAGGTGAAAATCATCTTCCAATTAAATCACAATGAAGGAGCAAATAGTGGCTGTGTGGTAGGATGCTCATCTGGACACTAAATAGAAATTTCCTTTGTTGAGCCATTTTACATAAAGTGCCTGCCATTCATCAGACCTCTCTAGATATTACGTCATTTAAGGCTGGCGAGGAATGAGATGAGCTTTGTGAAATTCAGTTGTAGCTTGTCACCTGCTATGGCAAACTTCTCTCAGGGAATCAAGGGTAATAAAAAGAATAGATAATGCACTTTGGGTGATGACATCTTATTATGGCCTTGGTGCTCCCTAGCCAACCCTCTCGTTAAAAAAAGAAAAGAAAAGAAAAGTACTGTCTGTGAGGGAAAATAATTACAAAAACTAAGGCTCCTCAGATAGATACCACAATCAGACACACTGTAGATGCTTAGGTATTTCCATATACACAACTGACCTCAGCACAAGTCAGAGATACAGACAGCATACAGTACACATGGATTTCATTACACCTGGACCTGATTTGCAACAAAAGTGATGCAGGTAATGTTTCATCTTATGTGGTAAATAAATGCAGTTTGGTGGCCCTACCTTTCATAAATCTTTGTAACTATTTACTGTTCATTAACTATTTCTGAAAAGTCAGACCTCAGCACTTGTCTATATGTTCTGTGTTGTCTGCATAGATAATCACATTTGACCTTGACTTTTAATCAATTCGTGACCCTACCCTCAAGGTTAGCTTGTTTTGCTGGTTATAAATATTAGCACCCAAATTCCAAAGCCAGTGTTGTTCACTACTTCATTGAATTGTTTCCTGAACGGTTGAAGAAAAACACTTCTTTGGGCTTTACTCTGCAGCCTCAAACGGTTTGAGTCTATGGCAGATTGATTTTCCGCTTCAGGTACTACTAATATTTATGAAAAGTTAAAATTCAGTGAGTACCAATAAAATTTCCTTTGTTTCAGAAGTAAGCCCCACATTCCTGTGACATTAACCAGAGTTTGATAATAATGGAATAGCTAGATCTAGAATGAGGAATTGGGGACCTGATGCCTTCAGTGCCTTTGAGTGGCAGACACTAAAGCTAGTCAGCTCTGAACGATAAATTGCATTTGGGACTCTATCATGAGTAACAGTATTTGTTAGGCAGTGATGAGAAACCTACAGCCTTGCATATGCACGCACAGGGAAAGCCTTAAGTATTAAGGTTCAGAAATCTTGTTTTAGAATTTAACAGTGTGTTTAAATCCCAAAATGAGGGAAATAATCACCAACGTCCCTTTGAAGTACTTCTTTGATGCCTTTATTTTCCCTACCTCCCTGTAGGTGCTCAGTGGTGGGTTCAGCATCGTTTTCCTAATGTGTGTTGAAAGCTCAGGGCCCTAGAATCTCCGTGGGTCCTGAAGATTTGAGGAGAGTTGAGTCCCTTAGAGATAACTATTCTTTCTTCTTTTAACATGTCTTTTCATGCTTTCAAGTTTCTGTCTAGGAGTAAACAATTTAACTTGTGCTCAATTTTCAATCCCCTCCAAGAGCATTGAAAATAAACTTTAAATACACAGAAAATCCAGGGCACTGTGATTCACTCTAGTGGAAGTAAAGTCAAATCTTGTCTGTATCCTAAAACCATGTTTCAAAGACGACGAATACTAACACATGTGTTATCTTCGTGACTTCAGAATTAGAGACCAGGGAGATGCGGTAAGTAGAGATGCTGGGGAATTGTCTTCTCAGCTCAGCAGCTTCCCATTTTCCTGCTTTCAGACCAATATCTAAAGGCAGTGAGCTTCTAGGCTTCTGGCTATTTTTTTCTGCAAAGCAGAGAGATTTGCATATCATAAGCAAGATGAACACATCAGAATCTATTTGGCAGAAGGTAAGACGGGTATTTGAACTCATGTAGTTTATGCTTTGAACTGAGTTTTCTCTAACATAGTCACAGAGGGAACAGGTTATTTTTAGAAGCAGCAGCAAGAGGAGCCAGAAGCACTTGTTCTGCTGAGCGTCCGCCTCCTCCATAACTTCCAAGCCCATTTCTCTATGGTAGGACTTCCCAGTGCAGCCAAGGGAGACTCTTCAGTAAAAATGTCCTTAAATAGGATTTTAAAATCTGCCTCTGGCGTTGGAGAGGGGCTTCAGTGATTAATAATGGATATTGTTCTTACAGAGGACTCATGTTTGGTTTCCAGTACTCACACTGGGGAGCATAACTCCAGGTCCAGGTGGTCTGACACCCCTTTTTGGCCTCCACTCACGAGCACTTGCAAAACACACACACACACAAATACATGGATGCAGCCATGCACCTATACACCCATGCATGCAAGCATGCACCTATGCAGCTACACACCATGCACACAGGCAGGCAGGTAGGCACACACACACACACACACACACACACACGCACACACAGACACATTCTAAATAATAATAAAATCTTGGATAAAAATGATCTGCCTCTGGACCATCCAGACATCTTCAAACCACCAATCTCATTATGATGTCTAAGAGATTCAATGCTCTTTTCTGACAGACAAATACTAACCTAATACCTCATGTATAAGAAAATTCTCCCAACATGGCCATAGGCCTGTATGAAATAAAAATTAAGCTCCTGCTCAACATAAAAGTTCTTTTTCTGTCTGTCTTAGTTCCCTGCCTTTTTATTTTAGCTTCCAACTATTATCAAACCTTCCTCCAAAAACAGCAGTAGAAATTAATTTGCTCTTATGTAAAAATAACTGATATTGCCTCAAAGTATTTCTTCTTCCAGGGAAATTTTCATATGAATAAAGTCGCAGATAGGATTTTTACATAAGCAAGCTGTCAACCTCCTTCCCTCTTATTTTTATTGACTGAGAACTTCGTACATGGATGGAATGTTTTGATCAAGGCCTCTCTCCTCCAATTCTTCCGCTGTCCCTGCCACCATTCTTCCTTCCCAATCTCATGTGTTCTTTTCTTTCTTTTAAACCTGGGGAGTCCAGTTGGTCCCCCAGTATGTGCATGGCTTAGTGAGAAATTAAGAGAGAGATTTCTCATGAGTCAAAGGTTAAGATTATAATAGAATGATTTGCCAGAGAGGAGGCCAGAACAGTGGCTCCTCCCTGGCAAATCATTCTATTAAATCTTAACTTTTTGCACATGTGCATGTATATTTTCCCCCTTTGCCCATGTGCATGTCTATTTTTTTCACGTGTGTATGGGTACACATTTGTTGTGCGCACATGTTTGTACGTGTGCATACAAGTATGTGGCAGTCAGAGGTTGGGTTGACATCCGGTATCTTCGTGGACCATTCTCCATCTAGCATACTGAGACAAGGTCTCTCACTAGAAGCCAGGGCTCATTAATCAGCTTGTCGAGAATGCTAACTTGCTCTAGGGATCTCCTGTTTCTGCCTCATGCATGCTGGGATTGCAGATGGACTACCATACCTACCCAGCATTTTACATGGGAAGTGAGGATCCAAACTCCAATTCTCATGAGTACTTTTACCTGATGAGTCATCTCCCTCTCCCCAAACTACTGGATTTGAACTGTACCTATCTGAGGGTCAAGTCAATAAAAATGAATGGATAAAGCTTTCTGTATTGTCAACCTATAGATCTATGGGCGCATCTATATTTGACAAACTGTGGATCAAAACATCTAGTGGAAAAAAAATTGCAGCTGTACTGAATATGTAAAGGACGCTCTTTTCCTTTCATTCTCTAGGCAATAATGTATAACAACTATTACATAGCTTGTACACTGTATTAGGTGTTATGAGTTACCTGGGAAAATTTAAGTATTCAAGAGGATGTGTGTAAGTTATATAAAAATAGTACATCACATGATATAAAAGACTTGAGCACTTGAGGATTCTGAAATTTATGAGGGTGCTTTAACCAATCTCCTACATACCTCGAGGGAGTGACAGTCATACTTGTTTAGCAAGCTAGTGATTTACCTAAGGCCTTCAACAGAAGCACTCTGCCAAGGCATCCAGGATGTTATTTTACTTTAGGAGATATTCTAATAGTTCCAAGTGTAGATGGTTTATTAGCCAAAGAAAATGTCCCCAAGGTTTCATGCAGTCAGAAGACAGAATTTCATGGAGTCTAGACAGGGTCTCCTAGAGAATTCTATGATATAATGAGACAATTGAGTGAAGAAGGTCATTGAACAATTATAAAAGAGAAGAACCTCAGCAAGCATATTAACCCTGCACAGACCCAGCGAAGACCAAGAAGAGGGTGTAAGAAGAACAAGTTTCTTGTGGTCTTCTCTTTCTGAATGGTTGGGTCTCACAGCATCACTAGAATGAGTGAGTGTACTGCCAAAGGTAAATTAACACAGCTAATGTCTTTACTGATGTCTGAATTCTATTCTGGACTATAACTCTGTTTCCAGTCACTGCAATCCTTCTGCACTTTTTATACACATTGCAGACCTATCTTCTTGCCACCAAACTGGAAATAGAAAGGTATGCAGGACCACATCCAGATTGTTTGACCCTTGTAGCCTTATAATTTCATATGGCTTGATTTCTTTTGATTTTTAAAATTAACATCTAGGTATATGTCACGTGATTATATTGACATTGTCTGACTTACCTTGAACTTGGGATTCTTTTGGTTAAATTAACCAGAACTTCATGAATGTTAGCCCAGGACATCACCAGGGTTTCTGTAATGTGTCAGAACAATGGTGTGACATACATTGAACTTAATGATACTTTTAAATAGGTAAAAGTTATTAAAAAAAAATACAGCTGAAGTGATCGGGTCTTGACTTTGTTTTTGGGTAATTGCTATGCTTGCCCACCTTTACCAGTAAATTTCTATCTGGAAGTGGTGGTGAATCCCAACCATGGAGGATAAAACAGGCGAATCATGAGTTCAAGTCCAGACTAGGCTATATGGAACTCAAAGTCAACCTAGACTACACAGATGTCCAAGCTAGGCTGAACTACATAGCTCAAAAAACCAAGATCTGGGGATATGACTCAGTGCTAGAGTGCTTATCTAGTTTGCACAAGTCCTTGGTTTGATCCTCAATATCATATGAACATCAATAATAAATGATAATTTCATCACATGAATGTTCCTGTATGTAATCTATGTCCCCTCAAAGAACGGAATCATCAACTTTGAAAATCTGTTTCAGAGCTGAGCAAGGTGCTGCATGCTTTTAATCCTAGCACCTGGGAGACAGAAGCAGGTGGATCTTCCAGTCGAAGGTCACCCCAGTCTTGATAAAGCAAATTCTAGGACAGCCAGAGCTATAGAGAAAAACCCTGTCTCAGAAAGAAGGAATCAAAGAAGTCAATTTTAGAATCTTGTTAGATCATATTTTGAAAATATAATGATAATTTTGTAAAATGGAGAGTCCTTTCTGTGAGTATGTCATTTCCTTCCCAAATCATAGCTTTTTAAAAGTTAAAAGCTTGCCATTTAAAATAATATCATAGCCTTTTCACATCATGTTAATTACTTGGGAGGGAAGGAGAGAGAGAGAGAGACAGAGAGAGAGACACACACACACACACACACACACAGAGAGAGAGAGAGAGAGAGAGAGAGAGAGAGAGAGAATGCACATGTCCCACCACATACATGTGGGGGTTAAGAGACAACTCCAGACGATGTTTGAAGCAGGGTCTTTTTGTTGTTTGCTGCTGTATATACCAGGCTAGCTGGTCTAGAAAGTCCAGAGATTCTCACGTCTCCACTTTACATCTCTCTTTAGGAACACTCGCATTTCAGACATGCGTTAGCCTATCTGATCTTTTTTTTTCCTTTTTTTTTCTTTTGTTCTTTTAATTAATTTTTTTTTACACTCCATATTCCATCCCCCCATCTACCCTCCAACTATTCCACATCCTATGCCTGTTCCCCACCTGCCCTGTTTCCACATGGATGAATCTACCCCTCATCCCACCTGACCTCTAAACTCCCTGGGGCCTCCAGTCTTTTCAGAGTTAGGTGCATCATCTCTGAATGAACACAGACCTGGCAGTCCTCTGCTGTATGTGTGTTGGGGCCTCATATCAGCTGGTATATGCTGCCTGTTTGGTGGTCCAGTGTTTGAGAGATCTCGGGGGTCCAGATTAATTGAGACTGCTGGTCCTCCTGCAGGATTGCCCTTCTCCTCATCTCCAGCAGGAAGACAGGACGACAAGTGAAGGATGGGGTTGCTATCCCACAGTCACAACTCTGACCCATAATTGTTCCTCTCTGAAAGAATTACAGGGCTGGAAATGGAGAGAAGCCGGAGGAAAAGAAGGTCCAGTGACAGGCTCAAAATGGGATCCAGCTCAAGGGGAGGTACGAAGGCCGGACACTATTATTGAGGCCATGGAGAGCTCACCAAAAGGGACCTATCATGACTGCCCTCCGAAAGACCCAACAAACAGCTGAACGAGTCCAACCAATGGACATAAGCAGCTGACTCCTGTTGATGAATTAGGGAAAGCTGAAAGAAGCCTATCTGACTTTTATGAAGACGCTGAAGATTCAACCCCAGGTCCTAAAGCTTGCACGGCAAGCTCTTTACCCACAGAATCATCTCCCAGCCCCAGCATTTTATAAAGTACCTCAACTTTCCTTTCCTTGGTCAGTACTCCAGAAATTACTGAATTCCAAACCCACTCTCAGTTCCAGGAACGCAATCTATTTTTCAAATATCCTATTTAGCATCATCTTCCATCCCAGGCTCATTTACACTTAACACAGTATCTAATGCTTTTCAGCTTCATCTCCTTCTCCCCTTTCTCTCCGTTTCTCTCTCCACTCTCCCCCCCTCCCTGTCTCTCTCACCTATGAGTCATTATAATTCCAGTAGAAGCACAATAGAGGGTTAGAACCTGTCGCCTACACCCTACTGTAAGTGAAAGGAACCAGAAGACAGCTTTCTCTTCTTGTAAATGTCAAGTGTTCACCTGTCTCTATTGAGGGCTGAATAGAAATTCAACCTTAAAGAGCGAAGGCCTGGGGTCTGAGCAAAGCTTTGTACATTCAGAGACCAAGCAGCCTTCTCTACAAGGCCTTTTGATTGATCATTATATTTAGGTCTCCCACAAGGCTGGACTAACTTGGTACCTGGTTTGCTCTGATGGAATTGGAGATCCCACCCTGTTATTGACCCATACACAAAACAGTCAGCATTTCCTAGGTTCTCTTATGGGAGGCAACCCCCTCGCCCACCAAAGGCAAGGTAGCATGAAAGACATGGAAAAGGATGGTTTTCAAAGTTAGCTGTCAGACAGTCACTCACTAGCACTTGTCCTTTGGCTGATTTATAGACATAGACAAGAGGACTCTGATCTTCCTTGCAAGTCCTTGCAAGCATGGCTTCTCTTGTCTTAACAACCTACCCTGATGTTACCCACTACCCTGTACTAATCATCATTTCTGCTTGGTCCATACGAGGTGGAAGAAAACACACCCTGGGGCATGACTTGATTAACATCACAGCTTTTAGGAACATATCTCAAAGTCTCATGCTTACAAGTCCTTCCTGGGGTGCAGTAGGGAGGATATCTTACCAGCGGAATGGGAGGGACTCACTCAAAGCATCTCTTTGCTGTTGAGATATAATTCTGTTGCATTCAGAAAAGAAGAATACATTTGGGCATTTTGATGATTTGACAGTGTAGAGATAAAAAGAGGGAGGGTGAAATCCGACTGACCTTCTGTATTTCTCTCCAGAATATAGCTCGAAGTTGTAATTGCCCACCTTGTTTGGCAGCTCAGAGGGAAATGGCAGGGCACCAAACCCTACCCCTACCAGAAGCAGCCTTCAGGATTAGCAAGTACTCCACACCTTGGAGAGCCTAGGAGACAGGAGAATCATTTTAAATGCAAATTAAATTGAGGGGGTAGCAGAAAAGAACACATAAAAGACGGTAAAACAAAACCTTTCAATTTTCTTAAATTAGCAGGCTAATGCGTTCTAAAGAGCAGCCC
>JADRCC010565145.1:0-21675 GCA_019843855.1 Hylomyscus alleni
CAGAATAGCCTTGAACTCATTGGTGCAGGAGACAGCTTCCTGACAGAACACCAATATCACAGGCACTAAGATCAATAATAAATAAATGGACTCATGAAACTGAAAAGTTTCTGTAAGTCTAAGGATATTATCAATAGGGCAAAGACAGCCTACAAAATTGGAAAAGATCATTTCCAATACCATCTCAGACATATGACTAATTTCCAAAACATAAAAAGAACTTAAGAAACTAGACATCAACAAACCAAATAATCCAATTTAAAAATGGGGTACAGATCTAAACAGAGTATTCTTAATAAAAGGATCTCAAATGCCTAAGAAGCACTTAAAGAGATGTTCAACATCCTTAGTCATCAGGGAAATGCAAATTAAAAGGACTCTGAGATTTCATCTCACACCTGTCAGAATGGTAAGGTTAAAACCACAAGTGACAGCTCATGCTGGTGAGGAGTTGGAGGCAGGGAAAGACTCCTCCATTGCTGGTGAGAGTTCCAACTGGTACAGCCATGATGTTTCCTCAGAAAGTTGTGAATCAATCTACCTAAAGACCCAGCTATACCACTCCTTGTCATATACCAAAGAATGTTTGATCCTACCACAAGGACCTTTGCTTAACTATGTTCGTTTCTGATTTATTCATAATAGGCAGAAACTGGAAACAACTTAGATGTCCTTCAAGAGAGGAATGGATAAAGAAAATGTGATACATTTACAAGATTGACTATTAATCAATTGTTAAAAAAATAAAACACCATGAAGTTTGCAAGCAAATGGATACAACTAGAAAAAAAATCATCTTGAGTAAAGTAACCTAGACCTAGAAAGACATCCGTGGTATGTACTCCCTTACAAGTAGATATTAGCTGCAAAGTAAAGGGTAATTGTGCTATTCAGAGAAGCTAAGTTTCAAAGAGCTCCAGGGTTGTGGGATAAATGAATCTCAACATGAAAGGGAAATAGAATACATCTTGTGGGTGGACTGGTAGATAGAGGAGAGGGGGGTGGGAACAGAAAGGATCAGGTGAGAGGATGATGGAGGAAAAGAGAGAAATGGAGTATAGTTGGGGTCATCTCTAGGACAAGCTAGAAACCTAGTGAATTACAAAGAATAGTTCGATTTTTCACAGAAATCTGAGTTAGAAATGTGAAACACCTGGCAAGTGCCCCTCCAACATGATCTGTAATAGTTTTGACTTTTTAATAAAGTTTTTATTTAATATTATTTCTGTGTGTATGTCTGTGTGTCTGCCAAGGCTAGCAGAGGATCCTGAATCAGCTAGAGCTGTGGTTGTAAGTGACCATGAATGCTGGAACCAAATTGTAGTCCTTCAAAAGAACAGTATGTGCATTTAAATCTTGAGCCATCTCTCCAGTGCTCACAATCTTCATTTTGTTATGTCTTAGGGGTTTTCTGTGTGAGCAGACAACATGATCAAGACAACTTTTATAAAGGACAACATTTGATTGGTGCTGGGTTATAAGTTCAGAGGTTCAGCCCATTATCAAAAGGTGGCAGCATGGCAGTGCCCAGGCAGACATGGGGCTGGAGGAACTAAGAGTTCCCTTGTTCTGAAGGCAGCTAGGAGACAACTGGCTTCCAGCCAGCTAGGAAGAGGGTCTTAAAGCTCATTCCCAAAGTGACACACCTACTCCAAGGCCACACCTAGTCCAACAAGGACACACCTCCTAATAGTCCCACTCCCTGGACCAAGCATACACAAACCACCACACTATGATATGTTACTTAGGACTTGGCAACAATATATGAGACAAAATCTGAAGCAAACAGCTGAGACGAGGCAAGGTGTGTAACCAGCAGGGCAGCATGTATTCCTAGATGAAGATCGAGTTCACTCATTAGAGGCTGAGAAGACAGCTTAGTCAATAAGCACTTGCTGCTCATGCAAGATGATAACAACTTGATTCCAAAAACCGTGTAACCAGAAAGAGATTGTTAAAAATTCAAATGTGTTAGTGCACACTTGTGATTTCAGCAGTAGACATGCAAGACAGGCAAATCCCTGGAGCTATCTGGCCAACTAGCCTAGATCAGTTGGTGAGTTGCAAGCCAAAGAGAGACCTGCATCCAAGGGGAAAAAAAGTGGACAGCTCTGAAAAATGACAGAAGAGATTGACCTCTGGTATCCACACGCACATGCACAGTAGTGGAAAGAGATACATTTCCCAAAGTATTAAAATCATTTTGTGGTAATAATCGACCAGCATCTCATATTTCTCGAAACAAAACAAGATAGCATGGTAAATTCAATGGGTTATAGTGGAGCCACTTGCTGCTACCCTCCAATTTGAAATGTCCATCCTGTTTTCTACATTTTCAATGAAACAAAACAGCAAAGGAAGTGACAGCACACTGAGTTCAAAGCCCGAAGATGACAGGTGTTTCAGTGGATAAGGATGCTTGTCACTTAGCCTGACAATATGTGTCAGAGAAATCTAATTATGACAAGTCATCCTCTGATTTCCACATTCATGCTATGGTATGTAGGAAAGCATACACACATACACACACACACACACACACACACACACACACACAATGGGAAGTAGTCATGGAGGATTGGGAAAGAAATTAAACTTTTAAAAAGCAATGTTGATTTGTCTATCTTAGGTATTTTGTGGTTCCTTAAGAAGTTTTTGATAGCTTTTTCTAGTTCTGTGAAGAATGAAGCTAGCCTAGTCCAGTCCAGTTGGTAAGTTACAAACCAAAGAGAGACCTGTGTCCAAGAAACACAGGGGTTGCATTAAGTCTGTAACTAGCTCTTGGTAAAATTATTATTATTGTTATTATTATTATTGTTATTATTATTATTATTGTCATTGGCTTTTCAAGACAGGTTTCTCTGTATAGCCCTGGCTGTACTGGAAATTATTCTGTAGGCTAGGCTGGTCTTGAACTCAGAAATCTGCCTGCCTCTGCATCCCAAGTGCTGGGATTAAAGGCATGTGCCACCACCACCTGGCTAGTAAAATTATTATTTTCACAGTATTAATTCTACAAATCCATGAGCATAGGACGTCTTTCCATTTTCTGGTATCTTTCATTATCTATTTAGAGGTTTAAAATTTTCATTGTAGAGGTCCCTCACCTCCTTGGTTGGTTTTATTCTAGATATTTTATATTCTTTGAGATTGTTGTTAATTAGAATGCATTATTTGGAACCTGGAGGCAGGAGCTGAAGCAGAGGCTATGGAGGAACCCTGTTTACTGGCTTGCATCTGCTGAATTGCTCAGCTATCTTTCTTACAACCATGCCCAAGGATGGCACCATGCTTAGTGAGTTGAGCCATCCCACATTCAAGAAAATGTTCACACAGACTTGCCCAGTGGTCAATCTGATGAAGGAAGTTACTCAATTTGATCTTACTTATCCCAAATAGTTCTAGTTTAAGTTGACAAAGACAAGTTAGTACAGTATCTGTAGTTGTTATGAGACTGTTGAATACTATTTGGGGATGTATTTCTGAAATAAATGAATGAAACATTTCCCTTTAAAGACACAGTCCAGCTGCAAGGTTTTATTCCAGCCAATCGCCTTTTGTTCAATTAACAGAATGAGAGTGCCAAAACACCAGTGTAGACTCCAAGTCTAATTGCCCCTCAAGCTTACCAAAGTTATCATGCCTTGAACAAAGAAGAAAAGGTTGTTTATTATCCCACAGCTTCCATAGCCTTCACATTTTTGAGTCTTCTATTTTCCCAATTTGTGTGCATAAGAGTTAAATCCAACTTCCTACATGTATAGTTCACTATTGTCATTAATTTTGTTCAACATAATGTCAAGTCATTTCTAAATATCTAACACATGACTCATTGTTGACTGACCCGGATTGGATGGCACAAAGTGATATTAACATTGGCATATTTCTCTACAAATCTTGTTGACTGTCCAAGTTATGTCACTTATATTTTTCAAATATGTTTTTTGGCTCCAACTATGATATAAATGCATTGTCAATATCCACATATAGTGAATCTTTTCTACATAATTTTTAACTTTGGCCTTTGAAATACATAATTCACTCAGAGAATTTGCAAGTTTAGTGTTACAAAATTTGTATATAAACTATTCTGGCAAAAGGTTATTGTATTTGCTGTTACTGGTGATTGATGTTTTACAACAAGAAAAACTTAAAAATATATAATTGCCATGAATACTAATAGTGCATAATAAGCATGAAGGTCATTGCATGGTCAAGGAATGTCTTAAAATAGCTGAAATTTTGATTAGCTCTGATTCCTCCTTTATCTCCCCTTTCTTGGTTTATTAATACACCTCTAAGGTGTCATTAGCCCCACATTGAGAAACTGTCACAAATCAGCACTCCAATTCCAAAAAAAATACTAGTTAGCAACTCTGTCTCTTCTTCCCTAAAGGACTCTGGGAAGGAATAAGCATTCTTACTTTCATTGTCTTGTCTTCTATAGAAGCTGTCTTTTCTGCCTCCTGTGGTACTCCTGCTTCCTTTCCACCACCAGGCTTTATTTCTCTGATTTTTTTCCTTCTGACAATAAATTACCACTTTGTCTCCATTTGAGTACAGACACTGAACCTGAATCTGCAGCCTGAAGGATATGGGAGAAGAGAATAAAGCGGCAACTATTCTATGGAGCATTTTAAAGAGCCCATCATTTCAAATCTGAAAAGTATGCCCAGCATCCACCTGAACACAAAGAAACATATCCTAACTTTTGTTGATACTCAATAAAACATAAAGTAAGAAAACTGTCAGTCTGGCTCACTTTTGCCTTTTAAAAAATTTATGTATATGAGTGTCTTGCCTGCTTGTATGTCTATGTGCTTCGTGTATGCCTGGTGGCCCCAGACATAAGAAAATGGTGTCAGCCATTCTGACTGGTGTGAGGTGGAATCTAAGGGTTGTTTTGATTTGCATTTCCCTGATGACTAAGGATGTTGAATATTTCTTTAGGTGCTTCTCAGCCACTCGGTTGAGCATTCTTTGTTTGGCTCTGTACCCAATTTTTAATAGGGTTATTTGGTTCTTTGGAGTCTACCTTCTTCAATCATCAAATCCAGACACTATTGTGGATGTCAGCAAGTACTGGCTGACAGGAGCCTGATATAGCTGTCTCCTGAGAGTCTCTGACAGTGCCTGACTAAGAGAGAAGTAGAGGTTCACAGTCATCTGTTGGACTGAGCACAGGGTCCCCAATGAAGGAGCTCGAGAAAAGACTCAAGGAGTTGAAGGGTTTGCAGCTCCTTAGGACGAACAACAATTTGAACTAACTAGTACCCTCAGAGCTCCCAGGGACTAAACCACCAACCAAAGAGTGCACATGGTGGGACTAATGGCTCCAGCAGCATATGTATAGCAGAGAATGGCCTAATTGGTCATCAGTGGGAGGAGAGGCCTTTGGTCCTGTGAAAGTTCTATGCCCCTATGTAGGGGAATGCCAGGGCCAAGAAGTGGCAGAGAGTGGGTTGGTGAGCAGGGAGAGGGGGGAGGGAACAGGGTTTTTTTTTCCTTTCTTTTTCTTTCTTCTTTTCAGAGGGGAAACCAGGAGAGGATATATCATTTGACATGTAAATAAAGAAAATGATAAAAAAAACAAAAAACAAAAAAGAAAATGGTGTCAGACCCCCTGAGACTGGAGTTACATAGTGTTGTAAGATGCCATATGAGTGCTGAGAATCAAACACAGATCCTCTGGAAAAGCAGCTATATGGTCTTAACCACTGAGCTGTTTCTCTAGCCTTCATTTTTCTAGCCATATTCCCTTTCATCTGGATACTTTCAAAGCAAGAATAAAATAAAATTCCCTGTCTTCTCCTTTTCTGTGTCTGATCCAGGTGTCTCAGGGATGGCCTAGTGGCCACTTATTTTGCCAACTTGTACATTTCTAAGGTAAAATAGGGCTCCTAAGAGTTTCTTAAAGAATACCTTGTCAAAAAATTGTTCTTACTTCTGTGGAGAAAACCTAGCAAGTGTATCCACCTCTCCCTCTAAGGTATTTACATTTTTGCTTTTGCGAATACACCAATGAACCAGGGACATCAGCTTGTTAGAGGCTGAGTCCCTACACACAAAAACGGGATTATTTATACACAGTGGCAAACTCTATCAAGCTGCACAGCAAGATATGGAACAAGTGTCATAAGAAGAGAGCTGCAGAAGAGCTTGGGTTCTTAGATCTATGGAAGCTAAACAGCATTAAGAGGAAGCAGAGTGCCCGTAAGCAACAGCAGAGTGGTAGGTAGGGCAAACCCCTCAATGAGTGTGCGTGTGCGTGTGCGTGTGCGTGTGCGTGTGTGTGTGTGTGTCTGTCTGTCTATCTGTCTGTCTGTATATATGTGTAAGTATCTGTGTATGTGTCTCTCTCTGTGTGTGTCTGTATATATGTGTAAGTATCTGTGTATGTGTCTGTGTGTGTGTGTGTGTGTGTGTGTGTGTGTGTGTGTGTGTGTGTATAAAGAGTGGTTCTCCTTATCCTTACTGATATATCTGAAGACTCTCAGTTGTGTCTGAAGTCATGGCTAGTCCCAAACCTATATTATCTGTGCTTTATTAAACCAAATAGTTAATATCTTCTATCATCAGTAAGCACTTGTTATATACTATGGGTATAACCTCTGGCAGTTAAGGTATGACAGAAAAACTATCATAAGATTGTTTTACTTTTTCAAAATACCACACATAGATATATTTTTATTTATATATGTATGTATATGCAGGTATATGTGGGAGCATACATATATATGTACACATGAAGGTCAGAGGTCAACATTGTGTGTTGTATCTCAGGAAGACAGTTTAATTTATTTTTTGTCAAGGTCTTTCATCAATGTGGGACTCACCTGTTAGCTTAGTCTGGGTGGTCATTGAATCCCAGAAATGACCTTGTCTATGACTCCCCAGTCCTAGGGTTACAAGTACACAACCCTATGCCAAACCAAACCATATGAGTTCTTGATTTTCCTATCTGCCAGTTTCAAAGATCTTAATCTTTTAATGATTCTATCAACCTCAATATGTGAGGATTTTTTCTCTCAACTCACTAAGTCAACAATTTCCACCTCTTGTCTTAAAGGAAGCACTTGATAGGTCCTATTTTGCTATGAATTCAAAGAATAAATACTCATGTGCTTCTGGGTCATTATTATTTTTAATGAAATATCTTGAACAGTTACTGCATACCATCTGATAACAAGGGGCTCCTAAGTGACTCACTGGTGGGTTCTACATACAGTGTGTATACTCTGGACATGGATGAATAATTCATTCCACAATCAGGATGAAGATGAGAATAGTGTGAGACATAAAATTTATGAATTGTTAAATTCTGAAGTTGACTTTCTATGAAATATTTTCAGACAGCAATTAGTTTTAATCTAGAAAGTGGAGTTTGGGATAAAGGTACATGCATTCAGCCATACTGGAAAGGACCTGTGGGCACTAGTGAACTTGTGCTTCCTCACTCTACTTTAGTGAGCATAAATATTAATTTTATATAATGAAATTTTTTATATCTTATTTGAATCACTTATTATAACATAAGTTTTTTAATTTAGTGAACTGAGCTATCTATCCACAAATCCACAAGGACGATTAAGAACCTACCTAAAAGGAGTGAGATCCTATCTGAAACGACATAGGTCTACTACAAAAATGGAACCATCCTTTGTACTGTTACTGGTTTTCATGTTTCCTGGACTCATATGAACAGGGCTTTAGTCTTCCTGATTTAAAATCCTAAATAAGCAGCTGTATTATAATGGCCACATCTGAAAGTTGCCACACATGAAGTCAGTTATAAAAAATAAACAAAGGAGCTCCCTTCCCAGAGCTCTTAACTTAAAATAAGAGACTTTGCTAAACTTAAGTAATTGATGAAGCTGTCAATGTTAACGCAGGTCTGTAGAAGGTTATTTTAGGAAATGAGATAGTTTCATTGTCACTGAAATTGCAACACAAAGGTTCTAACTTAATAGAAGATAAGGGAAGAACTAGGAATGTGCAGGAATTCCAGAATTGTAATGAAAAATATGAAGCATCAGCATCCCACAGTTACAAGGTACACACTTCATAACACTTTGGATTTTAAGAGATTATAAAATACACTTTAAAAAATATTTTGCAATATGAGACATTAAGTTGAGAGTTAGCTGAGAATTTATTTAGATAAGAATAATAATTTTATGGGCATATTTAGTATTATAGTTCAGATATTCTACAAGTTATCTAAAACAATAATTTCACATATATAGATAGTACATATTTCTTAGAAAAAAAACTAGTGTAGTGTTTGACCATTTTTACTGAGTAGTTTCAACATCCAATGACAATAGTTCATACAGTCAAGTTTCACTGAGAAAACCCTAAACTATTTTCTTGAGTCTCAACAATAAATATTCTTTCTGCATGTCTAGATTAAATCTCTTTATGTTTAAATTTTACTACTTGGTTTCTATTCCTTATTTATTTAAGTTATTGTTTTTATAGCATATAGCTGTTCATATTTATGGAGCATCAAATGATGTTATTTGTGATACAATATGAAATGACCAAATCAAGGCAACCAACCTATCCATAACCTGAAATATTTTACATCTTCTATGATGAAAGTATCCATGCCCACACACCATGACACTGACATGTACAGAACTCAAGTGTTTACAGTATTTATTCCAATGGTTATATCAATGGCTGAGAATGAAATTAGACTCTCATTTCACACAACCTAATTTCCTTGGTGTCCTCCATGCCTTCTGGCACTTACAGTCTTTCTGACTTCTACAGAGATCCCTAAACCCTGAGGTGTGGGATTTATGGAGACATCTCATTTAGGAGCTAGGAAGGACCAATGAATTCACAGAGACTGAAGCAACATATACAGGGCCTGTATGAGTCTGCATAAGATGGGATCCTGGAACTGAGAGAAGTGGACACGAGTCACCATACCTAGCACAGAGAGTATTTCCAACTTATTGATAACAACTCACAAAGGGAAAATTAGTTTCAAATGAGTCTCATGTGAGATACAATTCACTCTTAAGGGCAGGTTCCAGTCCCAGAAGCTAGAACTGACAGCCAACACAAAATGGACTCTATGGCACATTTGTAGGTTCTTTGTTTCAAAATGCCTTCTTAGGCTTATTTCTTTGTTTGGGTTAGGTTTGTTTGTTTGTTTGTTTACTTTACAGATACTCAGTGTAAATATATGACTTTTCTTGTGTTTTATTGGTGCCCTTTGTGTGCAAATTTGTATATTTCTCTTGTGATTTTGTTTGTTTGTTGTCTGCTTTGTCCTAACCAAATTGTCTGTCTTTGTTTCATACTATTTTACTACTCTACAGATACTCATTTGTTTTCTAACAAGTGTCAGAAAGGGCATGGATTCAGGTACTAGGGGAGGTGGGGAGGCTCTTGGATGAGTTGGGGAAGTCATAGACAAAATATATTGTATAAAAAAATACCTATTTTCAATAAATTAAAAAGGCAACCTAAAGTAAGAAAATTACATAAAATAGACACCCTGAAAGTATATAAGTTTTAGAACACATAAGGGGGGAAAAAGGCCTCTCCTGGACAAGATATTATAGATTTACCCCCTTCCCAAAACACAGGCAAATAAAGCAAAAATAAACAGGATACAGTCAAACTAAAAACTTCTGTGACAAAAAGAATAGTAACATTCTAAGGTGGGATAAGCCAGGAGGCACAAGAAGCAGAAGAGGCAAAGCAGCAGAGACAGGGTCCTTCCTACATTCATCTGCACCCAAGAGGGACAGCTGATCCACAGCCCTTTGTGCACTGGTCTTACCAGGGAAGAGCTAATCTCCTAGGAGTGCTAACACAGGCTTACAGACCCACAGGAAAAACAAGCTCTAGCCAGAGACAGCAAGAACATCTAACACCAGAGATTAACCAATTGCAAAAGGCAAATTCAGGAATCTTACCAACAGAAACCAAGACCACTTGAACCCAGTACTCTCACCACAGTAAGTCCTGGATACACCAACACACCAGAAAAGCAAGATTCAGATCTAAAATCACATCCCATGATGCTGACAGAGGAATTTAAGAAGTACATAAATAACTCCCTTAAAAAATACAGTAGAACACAGGTAAGCAGGTACAAGCTCTTAAAGAAGAAACACAAAATCTCTTAAAGAATTAGAGGAGAACATGAGTAAACAAGTAGAAGCTCTTAAGGAGGAAACCCAAAAAACCTTTAAAGAATTACAAGAAAACAGAAACAAACAGGTGAAGGAATTGAACAAAACCATCCAGGATATAAAAATGGAAGTAGAAACAATTAAGATATCACAAAGAGAGAAAATTCTGGAGTTAGAAAACCAAGGAAAGAAGTCAGGAGCTATAGATGCAAGCATCACCAACAGAATACAAGAGATAGAAGAGAGACTCTCAGGGACAGAAAACACCATAGAAAACATTGACACAACAGTCAAAGAAAATGCAAAAAGATCCTAACCCAAAATATCCAGGAAATCCAGGACACAATGGGAAGACCAAACCTGAGGCATATAGTTATAGAAGAGAGTGAAGACCTCCAACTTAAAGGGCCAGTAAATATCTTCAACAAAATTATAAAAGAAAACTTCCTTAACCTAAAGAAAGAGATGCCCATGAACATACAAGAAACCTACAGAACTCAAAATAGTTTGGACAGAAAAGAAATTCCTCCCATCACATAATAATCAAAACATCAAATGCACAAAACTAAGAAAGAATATAAAAGGAGAGAGGGAAAAAGGTCAAGTCACATATAAAGGCACACCTATCAAAATTACACGACTTCTTACCACAGCTATGAAAACTGGAAGATCATAGGTTGATGTCGTACAGACCCTAAAAGAACACAAATGCCAGCCCAGGCTACTACACCCAGCAAAACTCTCAATTACCATAGATTGAGAAACCAAGGTATTCCATGACAAAAACAAATTTACAAAATATCTTGCCACAAATCCAGCCCTACAAAGGATAATAAATGGAAAACTCCAATACAAGGAGGGAAAATATATCCTGGAAGAAGCAAGGAAGTAATCTTTCAACAAAACTAAAAGAAGATAGCCACATGAGCAGAATTCCAACTCTAACTATAAAAATAACAAGAAGTAACAATTACTTTTCCTTAATAACTATTACTATCAATGGACTCAATGACCGAATAAAAAGACATTGACTAACAGACTGGCTATGTAAACAGGACCCAATATTTTGTTGCATTCAGGAAATCCACCTCAGTGACAAAGACAGCCACTACCTAAGAGTAAAAGACTGGAAAACAATTTGCCAAGTCAATGGTCCCAAGAATCAAGCCAGGGTAGCCATTCTAATATCGAATAAAATCAATTTCAACCTATAGTAATCAAAAAAGATAAAGAGTAACACTTCATACACATCAAAGGTAAGATCTACCAAGATGAACTTTCAATTCTGAATATCTGTGCTCTAAATGCAAGGGCATCTATATTCATAAAAGAAAATTTACTAAAGCTCAAAGCACACAAAGAAGACTTCAACACCTGACTCTCTTTAATGGATCATGGAAACAAAAAACTAAGCATAGACACAGTGAAACTAACATAAGTCATGAAACAAATGGATTTAACAGATATCTGTAGAAAATTCTATTGTAAAACAAAAGGATATACCTTCTTCTGAGCACCTCATGGTACCTTCTCCAAAATTGAACATATAATTAGTCACAAAACAGGCCTCAACAGATACAAGAAGAGTGAAATAAGTGTCTGCATCCTATCAAATCACCACGGACTAAGGCTGGACCTCAAAAACAAAATAAACAATAGAAAGTCCTCGTACACGTGGAAGCTGAACAACATTCTACTAAATGATAACTTGGTCAAGGAAGAAATAAAGATAGAAATTAGAGACTTTTTCGAGTTTAATAAAATTGAAGCTACAACATACACAAACTTATGGGACACAACGAAAGCAGTCCAAATAGGAAAACTCATAGCTCTGAGTGCCTCTAAAAAGAAACTGGAGAGAGCATCCACCAGCAATTTGACAGCACATCTGAAAGCTCTAGAACTAAAAGAAGCAAATTCACTGAAAAGGAATAGATAGCAGGAAATAATCAAACTCAGGGATAAAATCAACCAAGTGGAAACAAAAAGAACTATAGAAAGAATCAACCAAATCAGGAGCTGGTTCTTTGAGAAAGTCAACAACATAGATAAACCCTTAGCCTGACTAACTAGAGGGCACAGAGACATTATCTAATTAACAAAATCAGAAATGAAAAGGGAGACATAACAACAGACCCTGAGGAAATCCAAAAAATCATGAGATCCTACTACAAAAGCCTATACTCAACAAAATTGGAAAACCTGAATGAAATGGACAATTTTCTAGACAGATACCAGGTACCAAAGTTAAATCAAGCTCAGATCAACGATCTAAACAGTCCCATATCACCTAAAGAAATAGAAACAGTTATTAATAGTCTCCCAACCAAAAAAAAAAAAAAAGCCTAGGACAAGATGGGTTTAGTGCAGAGTATTATCAGACATTCAAAGAAGACCTAATACCAATACTCCTCAAACTATTCCACAAAGTAGAAACAGAAGGTACTCTACCCAATTCATTCTATGAAGCCACAATTACTCTGGTACCTAAACCACACAAAGACCTAAGAAAGAAAGAAAATTTCAGACCAATTTCCCTTATGAATATCAATACAAAAATAATCAATAAAATTCTTGCAATCCAAATCCAAGCACACAGCAAAATGATCATCTACCATGATCAAGTAGGCTTCATCCCACGGATGCAGGGATGATTCAACATACAGAAATCCATCAAAGTAATCTACTATATAAACAAACTCAAAGAAAAAATCCACATAATCATCTCATTACATGCTGAGAAAGCATATGACAAAATCCAACATCCATTCATGACAAAAATATTGGGAAGATCAGGAATTCAAGGCCCGTACTTAAACATAGTAAAAGCAATATACAGCAAACCAGTAGCCAGCATCAAACTCAATGGAGAGAAACTTGAAGCAATCCCACTAAAATCAGGGATTAGACAAGGCTGCCCAATCTCTCCCTACTTATTCAGTATTGTATTTGAAGCCCTAGCCAGAGTAATGAGACAACAAAAGGAGATCAAAGGGATAAAAATTGGAAAGGAAGAAGTCAAATTATCACTATTTGCTGATGATATGATAGTATATGCAAGTGACCCCAAAAATTCCACCAGAGAACTCCTAAACCTAATAAACAACTTCAGCAAGGTAGCTGGATATAAAATTAAGTCAAGCAAATCAGTGGCCTTCCTCTACACAAAGGATAAACAAGCTGAGAAAGAAGTTAGGGAAACAACACCCTTCACAATAGTCACAAATAATATAAAATATCTTGGTGTGACTCTACCTAAGCAAGTGAAAGGTCTGTATGACAAGAACTTCAAGTCTCTGAAGAAGGAAATCGAAGATCTCAGAAGATAGAAAGATCTCCCATGCTCATGGATTGCCAGGATTAATTAAATAATAATAAATTAATAATAGTAAAAATGGTCATCTTACTGAAAGCAATGTATAGATTCAATGTAATCCCTAACAAAATTCCAACTCAATTCTTCACAGATTTGGAAACAACAATTTGCAAATTAGTCTAGATTAGCAAAAAACCTAGGATATCGAAAATTATTCTCAAGTATAACAGAACTTCTGGGGGAATCACCACCTTGACCTTAAGTTGTACTACAGAGCAATTGTGATAAAAACTGAATGGTGTTGGTACAGTGACAGTCAGATGAACCACTGGAATAGAATTGAAGACCCAGAAATGAACCCACATATCTATGGTCACTTGATATTTGAAAAAGGAGCTAAAACCATCCAGTAAAAAATAGACAGCATTTTCAACAAATGGTGCTGGCTCAATTGGTGGTCACCATGTATAAGAATGCAAATCGATCCATTCCTATCTCCTTGTACAAAACTCAAGTCCAAGTGGATCATGGACATCCACATAAAACCAGATACACTGAAAGTAATAGAAAATAGTAATAGAAAAGCTCTTGGGCTCAGGGAAAATTTTCCCTGAAGAGGACGCCAATAGCTTATGCTCTAAGATCAAAAATTGACAAATGTGTCTTCATAAAATTGCAAAGCTTCTGTAAGGCAAAAGATACTGTTAATAGGACAAAATGGCAACCTATATCTGATAGAGGGCTAATATCCAATATATACAAAGAATTCAAGAAGTTAGAATCCAGAGAGCCAAATAACCCCATTAAAATGAGATACAGAGCTAAACAAAGAATTCTCGACTGAGGAATACTGAATGGCTGAGAAGCACCTAAAGAAATGTTCAACATCCTTAGTCATCAGGGAAATGCAAATCAAAACAAACCTGAGATTCCACCTCACACCAGTCAGAATGGCTAGGATAAAAAACTCAGGTAACAGCAGATGCTGGAGAGGTTGTTGAGAAAGAGGAACACTCCTTCCTTGCTGGTAGGATTGCAAGCTGGAACAACCACTCTGTAAATTAGTTTGGCAGTTCTTCAGGAAATTGGACATAGTACTACTAGTGGACCCAACATGTAATAAGGACACATTCTCCAGTATGTTCATAGCAGCCTTATTTATAATAGCCAGAAGCTGGAAACAACCCAGATGTCCCTCAACAGAGGAATGGATACAGAAAATGTGGTACATTTACACAATGGAGTACTACTCAGCTATTAAAAACAATGAATTTATGAGATTCTTAGAGAAATGGATGGATCTGGAGAATAACATCCTGAGTGAAGTAACCCAATCACAAAAAAACACATGGTGTGCACTCACTGATAAGTAGATATTAGCCCAGAAGCTTGGAATACCCAAGATACCATCCACAAACCACAAGAAACTCAAGAATAAAGACCAAAGTGTGGATACTTCGATCCTTCTTAGAAGGGGGAACAAAATACCCATGGAAGGAATTGCAGAGACAAAGTATGGAGCAGAGACTGAAGGAAGGACAATTCTGCCAGACTGTTCCACCTGGGAATCCTTCCCATATTCAATCACCAAACCCAGACACTATTGTGGATGTTAGCAAGTGCTGGCTGACAGGAGCCTGATATAGCTGTCTCCTGAGAGGCTCTGCTAGTGCCTGACTAATACAGACTCACAGTCATCCCTTGGACTTAGCACAGGTTCCCCAATGAAGGAGCTAGAGAAAGAACCCAAGGAGCTGATGGGGTTTGCAGCCCCTTAGAATGAACAACAATATGAACTAACTAGTACCCTCAGAGCTCCCAGGGACTAAACCATCAACCAAAGAGTACACATGGTGGGATCATGGCCCCAGCTGCATATGTATCAGAGGATGGCCTAGTTGGTCATCAATGAGAGGAGAAGCCCTTGTTCCTGTGAAAGTTTTATGCCCCCAGATAGGGGAGTATCAGGGCCAGGAAGTGGGAAAGGGTGGGTTTGTGAGCAGGAGGAGGGGATAAGGTTTTTTTTTCAGAGGGGAAACCAGGAAAGAGGATATCATTCGAAATGTAAAAGAAACTATCTAATTAAAATAGAAGAATAGTAACTCACAAAGTGAAGGACTGATTTACCAACATGGATAAACTGTTTTCATCTGATAAGGGATTTACTTCAAAACATGTAAGGATCATAAAAAATTCTGATGGAAAGAAAACAAGCAACACAATTGAGACATTGGCGAACAATCCGAACAGGCATTTCTCAAACACACGATGACCACCATTCCATGACAAACTATGCAGAAAAGTCCTACCTTGTTTTCAGCAGGGAACTTTGGAAATATTAAAGAAACAAACAAATAGCTGAGTTTTACTGCTGCTTTCAAAACAGTGATCATGACCAGGCCTTACGTGGTGCTTCGTGTGAGCAAGCTTATAATGTCTCTCTCATAATATCCTCACTAAGCTTATATACAGAAGATATCCTAGCTGAGGTGATTAGTGGGTTCACATGCCATCAAAGGATTCATTAGCTCACTTACTTTAAATATTTTTTACATTCATTTGTTCATTTTGTGTGAAGATATGTATGTGTGGAAATCAGAAGACGACATTCAAGAGTTGATTCTTTTCTTCCCCCATATGATTGCCAGGCTTGGTAACAGGCAAGAATCCTTAGGAGATGAACTAACTACCTCACTGGTCCTCACTCACTTATTTTAATAGGCTCTGATTGATGCTCCCCTGGAGCATGATGGGAAATGCTGGTTTTCAGATTCAAATAAATATATATGGTGGTCCAGTCCTTAAGCTTCCAGTCTCTTGTGTCTGTTTCCCAGAACTAGAGTACACTGTGCCAAACAGAAAACAAACAAGGTTCTCTGCAAGTAATGCAAAAATGACTGGCAGTGTTATGTAACATAAATATACATATGGTCTTCTCCTATGCAAATCAGCTCTTAGGTAGACTCAAGGCCTTCTGTGGTTGCTAGAAGAGCAAAAGGCAGGAATGGAGAAGAGCAGAAACCACATCATGAAGAAGTTATCGAAGCCACTAACGTCTAGCGTAATCTAAGGGAAAGATGGCCAAAATGCTGTTAAGACCTTGAATATTTAATTTTTCAGTAGGTCAGTGTGTAATAGAAAAAGAAATTGATGATGATAAGAGTATCTATATCAGTAGATAACCTAGAGCAACTTACTGGAAGTACCAGGTACTTCTAAAAGCTGTCCAGATATTACCTGCATAGATTTACTACTGCCTAGAATTGTAGAACTACTCTACTGCACAACCATAGCTCATGAATGAGAACAGCTCTGTGCTGGAACAGCAAGCAGAGGTGGAGGGAGTCTTGCTCCTCCTGCCTTTCTCCAGGTAGTGGCTGTAAAAGCTCATCACAGTAGGATTCTTGGCAGTTCTGGCAGTTCACTGTCCCCTGGGACTTTACAGAGCAGCTGTAAGTCATGGTATTCATGATATGCACAGGGAAGCCCACTATGTCATCACACACACACACACACACACACACACACACACTCACACACACACACATACATACACACACATACACACACACACATACTCACACTCACACACACACATACATACACACACACTCACACTCACACACACACATACATACATACACACACACACATACATACACACACACACACACACACACATACACACACACACACACACACACACACACAATAAGGACAGACATTCTCAGAAACACTGGCCATAACAAGTTGGTCACAATGGGTTCTTAGGTTGGCCAGACAGAAAAAAAATCATCATGCATATATGCATGTGGGAGCTCACATAACAGAACCTGCTTAGATTAAGACGACTCTGAACCTCCCTGCTCATCATTAACATCGTCTGTCTGATTCTTTCCACCAGCTGCAAGATGACAGGTCTTCCCTCTAAGGTTTTGGTAGACTTTACTGCTGGACTGTCATTAATTTACTTAGCAAACATTTAACAATCTCAATTATATAAGAGACACTGTGATACATGTCACACACAAAGCTCTTTAAACAGTGGGGTTATGATTACATAATTTTATTGTTACTTTTAATTTTCAAATTTGCTTTTAATTACTATACAATAAATTCACCATCAAAATTAGATACATTTTAGTATTTGAAAATATATTTCACAAAATTTGGTTAAAATTGACATTTTATGGGTGATTTATCAATTTCTCTTGTGTTCATGCTTCCAAGAGCTAAACATTTGAAGATACTCTTATGGAATCATTTATGAAAATGGCAATCCCAAAGGCCATTTCTGGGATTCTGTTTTTTTAATTAGATATTTTATTTACATTTCAAATGTTCTCCCCTTTCCTGGTTTCCCCTCTGAAAACACCCTATTTCCTCCCACATCCCCCTGCTCACCAACCCACCCTCTCCTGCTTCCTGGCCCTGGCATTCCCCTACACTGGGGCATAGATCCCTCACAGGACCAAGGGCCTCTCCTCTCACTGATGCCCACCTAGGCCATCTTCTGCTACATATGCAGCTGTAGCCATGAGTCCCACCATGTGTACTCTTTGGTTGGTGGTTTAGTCCCTGGGAGCTCTGGGGGTACTGGTTAGTTCCATTTCTGGGATTCATATGCTATCAGCTAAAGTAGATGTACAGAAAATATCAATCCAGATCATTTCCAAGTTTATTTATACCCTGTGATTCTAAAAGGCCTCCTCCTCTTAATTTCTCTCTGTGAAATCATTACAGTGTTGAATGTGTACTGATAAGAGAAAAGGATGGCTAGAAATAAAGAAAGAAATAGAGAAAGAAAACAGCTTTGTCCACCATATATACTGCTTTCTCTCTAGTACTTTAAGCCAGTGGTCCCTATAGCCCATTGTTCTATCCTGAATGTTATGTTTGAAATAGAAGTTGTTCTCAAAAGTCCATGTGTTCATCATGTAGTCCCTAACTTATAGTAATCTTTTGGAAAGTTCTAGAAACTTCAGTAAGCAGAACCTGTCTGAAGAAAATAAATTACTGGGAGGGAGGAGGTATTTGAAAGTTACACCTGATTCAGGTCTCTTTCCCTCTCTACTTCAAGATGGTCACTAAATGAGACAATCTTCTCATATATAGTCCCATAACCATGACATTTTGCTATGAAATTCTAGGCTGAATAGCCTGAAACTATGATCTAAAATAGATATTTTCCACTTTTTATATCAAATTCTGTAGATATGTGTCTCAAATATTTGTTCAAAGTGATAAAAATTTGACTAACATGCTGAGTTTAGTTTATTATTATCCAATGTGTCATATTAGGACAGGGATGCCTTGTGAGGCATTGTCCTTTTACAAGAGAACATCGACTCTCTCATCTCTCACAGAACTTTACTGCCCTCAAGAGTCTAAGAAAGGTGGCGATCATTTTCGTGATGAGTTCTGGCCTAGTAGTAGTGGGAAATATTTTAGGGGTGGATGCTGGCCTTCTGTAATTCTCTACTGGGGGATACACTGATGTACAGCTGTACATGCCTTGGTAGCTACAAGGAGATATGAATACTTCCTATGAGTGAGTGGATCTGCCTTTAACACAGGATGTTTGCAGCATCAGATGTGTTGGTGAAATCCATCATGCTTATGTGTATGCTAGTGCTTTCTGGATAATATTTTCTTTTGCTTGATTATAACAGTTATAAATTCTATACTCTCTTTTCTATCTATAGTCTATGCTCTATGTTTTTAGCTTATAGTCTATATCATATATTCTATACTTGACATTTGATATCTATATATGATGTTCTATATCAATTATCTTCTGCAACGAGTGTGAAAGTTTAACATCACAGCTCCAACAAGTTCTATTTTTAAACATATTCATAAATATATCTTTAAATAATGTAGGGCATGGATCAGTGTTTGCTCAATAAAGAAAGAACTATAACTAAGTTCATAATGTGTTCAAAGTCACACAGGGTAGGTGGTAGTTTGTTGTTGAATTCCATATGATGATTAGGCCAAGGAAAGTTGCTATGCAGTGACACCAATATCCAGGATAGGGTAGGGTTAGGATGGTCAGTGATGGCATGGTGAGCATGAATACAGCAGGAACAGGCATCAACTTTCACTATAAGAGTACCATAATCTAGAGAGAAAAATGTTCCTCTCGAATGGATGCCAAGCAAGATAAACAAGATGATTCAGAATACTGGAAAGTTGGCATCCTTCCCAATTATCCACAAGAGGAGCAAAAAGACTGGCAAACAGACAGCAAGAAAGAATAAGTCAGCTCACCCTTGATGGGTGAGGTAGAAGCTACTGTATTCCACTTGTTTTTCCACTGTTAGGTTGGCAGAATACATATATACCTTGAATAAATGGCAAGAGAATGCTGAACAACTCACTGAGGAAAACTTAAACACACTTCTTGTACATATTCTGATACTTAAACTTAAGTCATTGTGAGCAGAAAACCTAAAACCTTCATTCAAAGGGCAGATCATTACCCGTGGGTCGCTTGGCTAGATGGGCAGGGGATAATTTCATTTGTTAGCTCTCCAGGTGGTTAGTATTTTAGCTAAGATGACAGAGCTGTAAATTACCTAGTAGGATAGCATAGCCTTAAAGCATGATAAAAATGATTGCATATATTCACTGAGTGGTTGTTTATAAGATGATGTGATGCTTGTCTGTGAAGATCTGCTGTATATTTTATGGTCTGTAACAACATTTGGAATTCCAGGCTTGGTTAGTCTCCATTGTGAGCAATTTTCTTGGGGACTACCTTACACGGATCACTTATAAAATAACTTGGCATATACCTTTGAAACATCGAATTCCATATGCTGGCTTAGGGAGATGTGACAAGATTGTTGTTCCCTGAACACTCTGAATAAACATCTTTTTCCTTTCTCTACATCATTTTAAAAACTTTTATAGCCTATTTTTAAAAAAATTAAACAGAGTCAAAAGACATAATGAGTACAAGAGCAAGCTCATGGTTAGCTTGAGTGTTTCACTTTCAATTCCTTGCAAGTATTTCTTAAAGCACAGTCTCCATATGCTTTAAGTTGTTATTTGTTGCTTTGTGAATTTTATACGCAATTAGAAAACCACATTTCCATTATTTGTCTATTAGAGAATGTAAAGATTTGTATCCCTGCCCTCCCTTCCACTTTGCATGTTTCCTATGTTTACATATTTCATAAGTAGCATCTACGTCGACAATTCAGCATGTTATGATTGCCATACCCTTCCTAGCAAATCACTGCACAGTCATTTTAACTCAAAATTTTCTAATTTTACATTATGGTTGTTTCCTTACCTGTGCCCCATGCTTTTTAATAGTTGGAACCAAATACCCATGAAGATTGTTTCTAAATACCCCTAAGCAATAGTGCTTCATCCCATATTTTCCCATAGAGGCTGTTTTTTCATAGTCATGCTTCTTAGCACTGATCATAAACAGCCCACTCCCAAAGGCTAGCCACCTGTGTCCAAAACTGCCTCTTGATCATGCTCATTTTCAGTTAAGTTTCTTATTGGCCTATAGTTTCTCAAACAGGTTGTGAAATAGTTGCATGTATGCCAAAATTTTGGGGTATCTAAAAGTATTCAGTCTGCTGTTTTGTTTGGAAGGATATAGTTTTGGTTTAAGCATAATGTTTTATTGAAAATCATATAACTCAGAATTTCAAGGTGCCTTATCATCGTTTCTATTACTTGATGCTGATACAAGCATTGTCTACTATTCTTTGTGTCTTTCATTTAACACCTAAGATTTATGATTTATTCTTGTTATTCTGGTATTAGTGATGATTAGATTGTAGTTTTTGAAATTGTTAAGTAAACTAAATATTTGGTGGTCCATTTAAAAATTGGTATTCTGTATCCTTCTCATCTTTATGTCATATTTCTTGGATATCTTGTGATTCAATCTCTTTTCCTTTGAGGAGATACGTTACTTATGTAAACTCTTTTGAGAGGACTATCAAAGATGTCTCTTTTCCCTTTAAGTCTTAGCTTAACTTAGCTAATTTTTTTTTCATTCTACTGTATAGGAGATTCATGAAGTTCATCAAAACCATTAACATCTTTTCTTTAACTATCTTGATCATTTGGTTATATTGTGCTTACAATAGATCTAATGTTTATATTATAAGCAATATCACCACTTAAGATATACATTTACTTTAATACTGTTATGTTTCCTCTAAGAAGTTT
>JADRCC010565150.1:0-11275 GCA_019843855.1 Hylomyscus alleni
GTTGTGCATCGGTTGTTCACATAAGAAACATGGTAAGGAAATGCAAACTGACTTGAGAATAATTTAAACACACACAATGCCAGCTGGGTACACCAAGGACAGGAAAACTAGGAGAAGGGAGTAGAAGGTGACCTTTTAGTGTGAAAATATGAAAGAGAACAAGCCCTGTTGTAGGGGACAGGAAAAGGCTTTGAAATGAAATTGTTTAATATCAAGTAACCATTGGGAGATACAATGGCAAATAATCTAAAACCTTATAGTGTTGGCAAGTTCATTTATTCTGAGCCTCGTCTACAACTCTTTCTGTGGGTATCTTAGTTAATACATGCATCTAGGTCTCTAGCAAAATACAGTCATGGCTATTGATTAGCCTAATGAGGAACTAAAAAGGGAGGCAATTAAAAAAGAAAAAGCAGGCAGTTTATGCTTCTAGCTCTCATCTGCAAAGAATAAAGTAGGAGCGTCTACCTGGAGGAATCCATATCGCATGATACCCCGGACAGTCCTTTAACAGTATGTACGTGTCTCCTGAATCTCAAATGGATTAGAGCTGTTTTGTCCAAGGCACCAGCCATCAGCCCAGTGAGGAAATTTAATGTCACTAACTGCATTTCCAATAATATGTATTAATGGATTCCATATAGGAAGGACAGGATACAGTTATAGACATACATATATGTAAATACATTATGAATGTATTTATGTCCCTATGACTATGCATATGTGTTTCCATGGCCACAGAGACTTCTTTATCCGTTCACAATTTACTATACTGGAGTATGTAAGAAAAATAAAGATGTAACCTAGGGCTGCAGAGAGATGGCTAAGCAGTTAAGTGCTCTTCCAGAGGACCCTGGCTTCAGTCCCAGCACCCATGTGACAGACAACAATGAGTAACTCCAGTTTCAGGGAATGTAATGCCCTCTTGTAGTCTCTACAGGCATGACATACAGGCACATTGCATATAGGCAAAACACTCATATCCAAAATCAAATTAATGACAATAACACCAAAGAGGTAACCCAAAACTCTGTGGAGAGAGAGGAGTAGGGAGGTAAGTTGTAAGAAATGTAAGACTTTTGCCAAAGCTCCACTCTCTTTTTAGAAATGCCTAGGATGGTATCGACATTGATCAGAACTTCAGCTCATTAAAACAGAGAAACCTTCCATTGTGATTTGTAAGTCCTGATGGTGAAGGAACCCTAGTCACATATAAAAAATGTATGTCTTACAAAATGACACTTTTGTCTGCTGTGGCAAAACATAATCTGTGATGAATATGGTGAGCTGTCCAACTCAAGTAACCTTGAGAGCTAGGCAAAATCAAGCACATATAATAATGGCAACCAGACTTTCACAAATGAGTCAGCCATGTCACCTATGAAATGTTACCTATGGAAAGAACACCAGGGCCAAAAGTGACATGTTTTAATATGTGTATCAAAGTCTAGAGAGAAAGAGAGTACTAAATAGTGAGCCCATGTAGTGTCTAAGATGCAGTGAATAAATCTTTGAGTGAGTGGTTAAATAGAAAACATCAACAAGAAAACCCATAAATCTGAAGATATAACAAGTTCTATTGCCACAACTCTCAAATAACATGTGACCATGCCTATGAAAGACATACTGGAGCCTGATTGGAACTGGGGCCTTGGTTAATTAATACCTATGACTATGATCACATACCAAGTCCTTGTCTAGGAGCCAGAGTCTTCCCTTTCCCATTCATTCCTCAGGATTTCAATGTGTTCTTAACCCTCTTTTACATGGTGTAAAACTGTTTTAGAAAAGCCAAGGCATCTGCTGAGTGAGAATGAAAAAAAAAACAAATGAAGGTTTTTTTGTTACTGTAGTTGCAGCTGACTCATACCTAAGTAAATGAAAAAAATTGGACCAAGAAAAGGAGTAGAAAGGAAGAGAAACCATTTTTTTAGAGTGTCTTGTCCTGCCCTTACACCAGCTTTATGCATTAGTACAATAAAATACAACTAAAAATAACTGAAGTATAACTGAAGAAAGCATGGAACCTATGTCTTGGGTCTTTGGAAGGAGACTCTGGGAGTGGATCTGACAGACAGTTCTGAACAATTTCAAGAAAGTTGAAGCTATCTGAGCTGCAAGGCGGAGTGTGGCAGATGGGAGCCTGAAGTAGAAGGGTCCCCGAGGCTGTTCTTGTCTGCAGAGGCTTATTTGAGGATCTTATTTCTTCATGCATAAGGTCTGGTGCACTGACAGATGGTTGTAACAGAGTTTCACAGATGATGCTATTCTCTGAGCAAAATTTTAAGCCTTAACTCACACTTAGCATTTTTTTCAACCCATAATCTCCCACAGCACACAGAACAGAATGTACACAGTTGAACCACGTGCCTTTGATGTATAAAATAATTTATAGTTTTCACATGAAACCTTGCATGATCATAAACCGTGTTTTATTGCACGCCTCAAGTGGATACAGATTCTTGACCAAGTACTGTGGACAGGAAAATAAAAAGGGACGTTCAACAATATCATTGTTTTTGTTCTGGGCTTCCCTCTACATGAATGCAAATAAAAAGAAACTTGTTAGGTTCCCAGGCATGGATGAAAACTCAGAGAAGTTTGCTGTAGAGCCCATGCTCTACCCAATCTCATGTCTTGATATATAAAGAGGAAAATATCATCTGAAGGGGCCTCTGTAAAAGAGAAAGCTTATGCAAGTGGAAGCATCCTTAACGGTAAAATTTAGAGACGTCCACAACATAATTTTATATATAAGGACCACATCAACTTCATAGAACATGAGTAAGATATACTCAAGCAATAAAAAAAATAAAAGTAATGTGGTCATTTCTTTCTCTTCCAGAAAAAATTGCCTTAACTCCTCATAATTCTTTTTTCTTTGAGTGAATCAAGGTTCTCATTATATAGTACCAGGGTCTGGGTCATTTAAGTAACAGAAATTTTCTCATAGTCTGGGTGGTTAGTAGGTGTAGTTTCTTCTAAAGCTTAACTCCAGTATCATTTTTCTATCTGTGTCCTTCTATGGCCATTCTTTGCGTACATGTAATCCTTTAACCACCTTCTTATGAGGACCCCAGTCATATCATATTAAGGGCCAGGTAAGGGGGTAATCTACTTTGTGCAGCCCTGACACACCAAGATGGCCCCAGGCCGAAGCTCAGCTCAGACCAGACATGTCTGTATGGCCCTTGGTGATACAGACAACACCTGCCCACCTGCTGCAGCATCATTGACCTAGACATGGCCTTCAGCAGTAGCAAGGGCCAGGACCTCAGAATAGACTCAGGTGACATTACTAGCTACTCACATCAGGTTGGTCCTTACTACCTTCAAGTCTCCAGTTCTGCTTCTCTTTACTGTGCACACATCCTTTCTGCTTGTCTTTCTCTTCCATCTCTTCATCACTTCCTTGTTCATCTTGGAGGCTCGAGGGGCCTCTGGATGTCTGAGGTTGTCTCAGGTGTGCTTTTCATTACCCATGTCTTGTGGCACTGGACTTGTGGGGTAGGGTGGTCTGAAGCTTGAGCTGCCAGTCAAGGCTGTGTGATGCCCCAAAAGATGTGTTTTCACTCATTTCACACTCTGCTCTTTCCTCTCACCCCATCATTTCATTATTGTCAACAAAATCCTTCTTAGTATTTAGAAATCAAAGCTTGAAATGCAGTATAGCTTAGACTTAGTAAAGGAACGCATGTAACTCATTTTCCACCCAGGCACTACTTGAGAATTCAGTATTGGTATCCAAACTAGAGTTATTTGTACGTAAGCTGGACACTGTGAAAGGGATACAGAGGCATTGGCGCAAGTTTTAATTATAGTACAGAGTATTGGTTTGAATATTGACTGTGACAAGAACTACATTTTTTTTTCAGTTTCTCTAAGGAGCTTTCAATAACTGACTCTTCCAATAGAGGTTGTAGGACATGTGACAAAAGTGATCAGTCATCAGATTAAACGACTTGAACTGGATCCGTGCTATTGATGCCATAGTCTAAAAGACACAGTGAAAGAGAATAAATACAACATGGTCAGTGTGTAATTAGAATTAGTGCTGGAGGGTTCTCAAAAAGGGAGAGAGAGAGAGAGAGAGAGAGAGAGAGAGAGAGAGAGAGAGAGAGAAAGAGAGAGAGAGAGCTAGCTGATATTCTATAAATAGCCGCACTGATTACTATGAAGTCACTAAAAGGAGATAGTGGCAGTGATAGTGGATTTATATTAATTGCTTAGACCATAGGAGTCCAAGGATTTGAGTAAATTCAATACACCAACATTGACTTCTTGTTATAGCCCATAATTATTCATAAACATGGATAAAAGACCACAACTTGACTCTAAACCAAAGCTCCCAGAGGATGAGACACCTAAATTCCTATTCAGTAGTCAATATACATTTGAGTGAGTTCTGGAGTCATGCCAATCTTTCCATTCCCACCATATAGCATTATTGTACCAGGGTCCGCAACACCCTCCATGTCAGGAACGAACTGTATAAAGTAAAGCGCTGTTGGTGAGTACTGCGGAACACATTACGCCCTGGTTCTATAGCCAGAAGTCAGTTGCAGTCTCAGCCAAGCAGATATTGACCATTTGAACCTGCTTCCTCTGAACTTATACCTGGGACCTGAGATGAAACGGGATATCATTATTTCTGACAGCAGAGTCCTCTGATTGGTTTGTCGATCATAGTTGACATGAGTACGTAAACGATTTTAATACAGGGACTATTTGGGAAAGATATTGATCAGAAAAAGGAAAACAAATTTTAACAACAAAAAAAATCTCAAAAATCCAGAATAAAGTTTGAAGATGGGGGAGTAACAGATTTTAGGAGCTGAGGAGATAGCTCAGTTGGTAAAGTGTTCATAAAGTGTTCAGCACACAAGTATGGGGACCTGACTCCAAGAACCCAAGTTAAAAGCAGGGGGGGTATACCCCTATAACTCCAATGCTTGCCAAAGAGGATTGCTGGTTCTTGCTGGCCAGCTAGTCTCACCAAATCAGTGGGCTCCAGATTCAGTGAGAGACCATGTCTCACTAACTAGGAGGGAGAAGTAATAGAATAAGACACCAGGCACTTACCTCTAGCCCTAACACTCATGAATATACAAATGGATGCATATCCACAGAAATATGCACACATACCATTTACACATAAACACACACAAACTTGTACACATGGACATAACCCGCATGTACACATAGGAATTTATGACAGAATTTTACTAAGTGTGCTGTGTTGTATATGTATTTTCTGATATATAAACTTAACCAACTGTCTATACACAAGCACGCAGCACACACATACACATACTACTCCTCTTGATCATCCCTCCATACCCAAAACATACTCAATCCAATGTTCCTTTCCAAATAACCCCAGCAAATACCTTAAATTCTATAGCTGAAGCCATACCATTTGCAGTGATATAAGATTATTTTCTATGGAACAGAAGTAACTTTTAAAAAACCACAATAAACAGACTTTAATATCCCTACTACACTCCAGAGCTTTGTTCATCTCATAATAATCTCCTTATTAAACATCTGTTTCCAATGATTTAAAAAAGTGCCTTATGAATATAAATCACTGAGGAACCCAGTAAAGATGATTGGAGCAAGTTAACAGTTCATTAATGAGAAGTTGAAGAAATCAGAAACTCTGATCTATTATTTAACTTGGGTATGACATCTTCAGAATTTTATGCCCCACCTGCTCATATATAAGGAGAGAAGGAAGAAAAAAAATACAGAAGTGTACAGGAAACTAAAAACCATTGTATGTATTCATGGTTAGGAGCAACTATTACATAGAGCCAAATACTAGTTGTTAAGAGAAATGAATCTTGTGAAAAGTACAGTTGACTTTGTAACCTAAATACCCATGCCTGAGAAATGGATTCTTGCCCTGCAGGATACCCTCTCTAACGAATTCTTTTGTGTTGGCCCATTTGCCACCAGAACCAATTCTTCTCTGGGGTCCATACTTTCTGCTGCTAAACATAATAACAACAAATATTTGTTATTAAATCACCATAGTGATAAAATACTATATCTCACTACAGAAAGTGCACAGTACTATACTTCACTGCACTAAGTATACAAGGACTGTGGTGGTTTGATAGGTATGGCCCCCCGCCATAGCTTCCCTGTGTAAATTCTTGGCTAATAGAGTGGCACTGTTAGGAGGTATGGCTTTGTTTGTGCAGGTATGGCCTTATTGCAGGAAATGTGCCACTGTAGGGGTGGGCTTTGAGGTCTAGGCTCATGCTACACCTAGTGTGGGACTTAGTCTCCTTCTGACCAAGATGGAGACCTCTCAGCTCCTTCTCCAGCACCATGTCTGCCTGCACACTGCCATGCTTCCTGCCACGGTGATAGTGGACTAAACTTCTGAATCTGTAAGCCAGCCCCGAATGACTGTTGTATTTTATAGGAGCTGCTATAGTCATGGTGTGTCGTCACAGAGGGAAACCCTACCTCAGACAGGCACTTACCTTCTACATTTCCATACCTTTCTGAAGCATAGAATCTTACTGTCTACATTCAGTGGACGGAAAGAAGACTCAGGTTCAGAGAAGGGAAATAATTTGCCCAAAGTTTACACAGCTACTGGAAATCCTAGGGAAAGAATCTAAGTTAGTCATATGATTCTATCCTAAGAAAGAAGTATTTTATTCTAATAAGTACAATACAGTATCAGTGTGTACCACATTTTTAGGGTCTTTTAAGTAAATTCTCCAAAAATTACATTCAGATCTTCTGGATGAATCTATATTTTTAATTTGGAGACCCCAAAATATGCAAATAGTCTTACTTTAAGGATTCTCCTATATTAAACAGTAAGAGGAATAGACTCTCCCCCTATATTTCTGGATTCCCATGTTACTGCTTTTAGGACAGAAGAATAGGTATAAGACTGATGCTATATTTTATCTACAGATAGGAGTAAAGATGGGGGGGGACTTTAGAACAGCCTTGGGAAGACCATGGCAGTCAAAACCCTTTGTTACTTTCAGCATGGTGCTGGATACAAGGTAACATTAATCATGGCTACACATTTCCTGTATGACAGGCCCTGCCCTCGCCTCTGAGGGCACTATGCATTCTCTCTTGCAAAAGCTCAGTGTAAGATTGGGATAGAAATGAACAAACAGAGAGTTGGGCCAGAGAGTCATCCTTGCCTGAGGGTGTTGTATGAGCATGTGACAGAAGCACCTGTCTCTTAGAAAATGGCTAAGAACCTTACATTTAGGTTAAGAGTGGCAGAATTAGAAACAGGTTATCCAGAGACGGTAGGAAAGAGCCCTTGAGGCCACTGCTTTATAAAATTGGAATGCAGGCAGGAGACTGTAAAATGTTCCTGTGACTGAGCCCCATGCTCCGAGATTCTGAGGGCCTGGATGTGAGTGTGAGCTTCACACTGGGGTTTTAAAAGTTTCTCTAGAGATTTCAGTATTTGGCCCTAAGAGTCAAGGCTGAGAGCTCTTTGGTACTGATTAAGTTTTAGCCCAACAAAAGCCTTCAAAATCTCCTCTTAGAGTTGCAAACAGACTTGTCTGGGGTGGTAACATCCCCAGTGACTCTGAAACTGCAAATTATTGTCTGGGTGTTCAGAGTGGTACATACAAGATCTAGAAGCATAGGAGATTCAGCTATTTCTCTGTGCAGGGGAAAAATTGCTCTACAAAAGAAAGCGAAGCTTAGATTAGGAAGGGATTTGTTTGCCAAATTTGTTTTCCAAATTATAGTGTTTGGTCTTTCACATGGTGCATAGTGATGCCGAGACAAGGGATTCAGAAACTCATTGGCAATATAAATTGTCTTTCAAAAGAATACAAAATGAAAGGTGATAAGCACACTTGGGTAGAAGTAACCCATGAGCAGAAAGATAAAAGTTTCCAGTGTGGCCCATGGAACTCAAGTAAGGGTTGGGAGAAAAGGTCTCACCTCATGTCTTGCATATGTCCACTAAAGTAAAGAAATGTATCATTCATCATTCTCCAAAGAACCTCTGCTTGAAAAAACAAAGTAGATAGTAATAAATTGACTAGAAAGTTTGCACAGAGGGAGGAAGGCAGCTCACCTCTGTGGAACCAGTGTGTAATCAGACAAAGGTAGGATGAAGCCTGTTGTTCACAGGAAGACAATTCAGAAAATGTAGCAAACATTCGAGCTCATGCCTCGCTCTGAGGAGCATCCCTGTTGTCTCCTGTGTCTATACGTATATTCCTAGCCCTTGATATTTTTCTTGGACTGTTCAGGGGAAGAAGAGGAGCTAGGAGGTGGGGAAGCGATGCAGAAAGAACTCTATCCTTGTTGCTCAAGCTTGGAAAATAGCCCCAGGCCTTTCATGACTCAGAAGTTTGGGGAAGGGTTTGACTGACACTGGTGGGAAAATGATGACTTGTCCTCACTCAGCAAACATGTCATCAGGGTACAGCATGAGGTGCACCTGCGCATATCCGGTTCCCATCCTTCCTGTGGCCTCCTGGGATCAGTGTAAATCGACTCGGGATGCCTTGTGAAGCTTCATCCTCCCTTAAGTTACAGGTGAGACATGTTGCCATACCACAGCTGGCCCGTCTGCTGAAGCTGGCTTATGGAATCTTAACACTTCCAGCCAGAATACTAATATTAAAGTATTAATATTAATGTACACTTTAATATTAAGTATAAAACTCTTTCATTAACATTCTGAGAAACTAGAAGTATTTCATTGGGTGAAAATATGCCTTTTCAGAGAAGAGTCCCTCTGTATAGGATTCATTGTGTCCTATGGCAACCAATGGACATAAAAGATTCTCAGGTTCAGAGATTCAGAAATGTGATCTACAGTTTCTAATTGGGGTTAGACACACTAGATCTTTGTATGAAGTTGAGGCATGACTCTAGCTTTCCTTACTTTCAAAAAACTCCCTTAATTAGGTTAAAAAATGAGTAGCTGCCTTTTTTAATAATAACTGATTCATATATATTGAACTCCTTTTTACCATTTACCTTGGAAACATTATTTAATTAAATATTTCCAATAATACTGCCGGGCGGTATTATAATTCAGAGTCATGCGGGCTAATGCTGCGAAGAATAAAAACTAAGTGATTGCCTGAAGCCAGTGATCTCAATTAACACTAAAATCAGGTTGGGAGCTTACCTATACCCGGCCTTCCCTTGTGATTTTCCTTTAGAACTGGCTTTTCTCTAGCATTTTCACGTCTCTTGTCTCCAAGAAAGTAAATCGCTAGTAGCCACGTACTGAATAAAATACAAGTCGCATTGTACTGTTCACAGAGACACTCATTTCCTCCATCTAAGCGTTCACCCCACTCAATCATCCCTTCACTGGGACACAGGCTGAGCAATGATGCTCGGCTTTGACCCCGACAACCGGATGCAGCAGTGGCAATGCAGGCTCTGCTCCTGCTCTCAGGGTTTGTTGTCAAACAGTGGAAGCAAAGGTGGAAAATACACGAGACGTTCACAGAAATGACGGTGGAGGAGACAGAATAATAGAGGGAGCACAGCAGCTGAACTCCGTGGAACCAGTTGTGTGACCAGACAAAGGTAGGGGGAAGTCTAGTGTTCAAGGGAGGACGCAAAGAGACTTAGGAAAAAGAGAAAAAGAACATGCTGAGTAGTAGGTGACTAATTCGAGCCTTAAGGGATGAAAACATGATGAGGAGAATAAATGAGATGATCCAGGGAATGGCCACTGAAGGAGAGGGAATGGAATGTAGAAAGGCACGGGGGTTAGAATGTCCACGTTGGTTGCTTACCTACTGTTTTCCCTTCTGTGTGTTTACTCCCCACTGTGGAGAAATACCCAGCTCCCTACTCGATGAGACAGGAGGTCTTATCTATGAACTCCAGGGATGTGGTTACCCATCTAAAGTGATGTTACGTAGTTCCCTCTTGTGGGTTGGTAGATCTTCCTAGAAATAAAATACTGACTGGACACTTGCCACATGCCAGTCAGTGAGGACCCGCCTGCTCTTGCTAGGATTATCAGAACGTGACATTCTCTGCCAGCCTCTATAAACACACACAACCAAGTTCTCTTTAAGTGTCTTGTGAAGGAAGGGGTGGCCTATCCAACTTCCTGGTGTGTTTTGCTGGTGCAGATGTGTTCAGTCACTTAGTGAAGCAGGAGGCTCTTTGGATACGGATTACACTAAAATAAAAAAAACCTGGGGTTAAACAGATGGTAGATGATAGACACAGAATAGCAGTTCTCAACCTCCCTGATGCTGGGACCCTTCAATACAGCTTCTCATTTTGTAGTAACCCCCAACCATAAATTATTTTATTGTTACTTCATAACTGTAATTTTCCTACTATTATGAATTTTAATGTAAATATCTGTTTTCCAATGGTCATAGGCAGCCTCTGTGAAAGTGTCATTTGACCCATGAAAAGGTCATGAGCCACAGGTGGGGATATAGATGCTAACAAGATGGTGCTAGATTAAAAATAGATATTAGCTAGCTATACCATAAACATATATAAAGGTTAGATAGATGATAGATAGATAGATGATAGATAGATAGATGATAGATAGATAGATAGATAGATAGATAGATAGATAGATAGATAGATAGATTGCATGCTAGCTCAGTGACACCTGTGGCATCTTCTTGAGGAAGTTGAGGATCAGATAAAGAATGTCTTCCCAGGTTCCATAGTTACTACATATTCTTAATATACAACATACATCCTTCCAAAGACAAGTGAGCTATCAGAACGCAGAGACATAGTTCTCTTCAAGCAATGAAGCCTGATCCTTCCTGCTTATACCTTTCTCTCCCCTCTGTAGAAATATTTTCTCTAGTCTTGTCTTGAAACTGACACCTTCCCCATTTATCAGTCTCTGTCTATGGTTACTTTCTAAAAAGAAATTTTTGGAATCATTGTTTTTAAAGTGACCTTCCATTCTACCCACTGGCCTTCCTGCAATGGCTTCATTGCATTGTCCTGTTGTGTCTCCTGTGCTACTTGTTGTATGTACATAATTTCTCTGCCATGTTTTCACTTCACTGTTGGCTGTGTATCTGTTCTAAGACTTCAGGAAGGTGAAGAACTTGGGAACCATGGTCAAGAGTTTTTCGTAAGCACCCACACCACTGTCTGTCACATACTAACTGTACAGAAATACAGTGATGAAGTCAATAAAACAAACCCTGCTTTGTAAGCTGTTAAGACTCCCACATTTATAGGGAAGACATTTTCAACCTGGTTTAATAATACTCTGTGTATGACCTTAAGAAAGTTTAACCTT